>JAODXP020001944.1:0-25906 GCA_027497455.2 Sardinella longiceps | reverse complement strand
TAGTTTCAGTGGACTGAGAGATTTCTGCTATAACATGATTTTACAAATCACAACTGTCTGTATTTGGATGTGCTCTTCACAACCTCAATCCTGAAAATGAATGTCATACATTCAACACTGCATTCAAACAAGAGCAGAAAATGTCACTGTTTTTTTTTTTGGTGAATGTGAACAGTCATAACAGATTATTTATGAGTAAAATAAAGATTAATGATTAAGAATAATGATTAATGATTAACATTGTGCTGTGACAGGATATATAGGACAGTGATTAAGACAGTTTCACTCAGATCTGCACAAAATGAAGGAAGCTCTGGCACTAGTGTTTCTGTCCTTGGCATTGAATCCTGCTGCTGCAGCAGTGCTGGATACAGATGTTGTCTCTGAAGCTGAGGACACATCTGGCAATAGTAATGAGATTCAGAACTACAATACCCAAAATCCATCAGAGGTCTGTCACCTCAGCACCTGTGAGCACCTGGCTCTGGAGCTGAGCACCATGCACGACACCATCAGGGTAATGGAGGCCAGACTGATGGCCAGTGAAATCAAGCTAGCGGCTGCTGAAGCCAAAGCAGGGATCATGGAAACAAAACTGCAAAACTGTAGCAGTGATATTGAAGTACTTAAAGAAGAAAGTAGAGGTAAGATGAGAGGCCTTCATTACGTATGCTCAAACATTATGTCAAGTACCTTTTTGTCCAAATTTGTGTTGTAGGCTATGCACTTGCAAGATAATTCAATACCTTCTAATAGTTAATTACTATCATGAGATTTAAAAGCTTGGAAAGCATGGATGTAGAGCATGATTCTGATTCTGAGGTTCTCAGGCAAGCTCCACCAAAAAAAAATAACAAATAAATAGGCCAGCTTTCAGACCTTAGCGCAGATGATCACAATTGCCCATTCATTCTATGTGATTTGTATATATTATATAATTTGCTATAAATATTATATCATATTAATTATGTTATATAATGTGTTATATATTTGTTTTATATAATTTGTTTCTGTTTTTAAATGTAGCCAAGGTCCATGTAGCTTTTGCAGCAGCACTTGGAGATGGAGGACATGTAGGCCCAGCGAACTTTGAACATACCCTACCCTTTCGAAAGATCTTAACAAATGTTGGAGATGCATATAATCCTTCATCAGGTAAAGACAAATTCTTCTTGCCAAAGTTTGAAATTGTGAAACTCCAGTTTGTTGTTACAAATATGCTTAATTGATTAAAAAAAAAAAGTGTGTGAATCTTATCACTCTGTTTACATCACATATGCCTTTATTCACTTTTGCAGGAGTATTCATTGTGCCTGTTAGGGGTGTATACTATATCAGTTTTTCAACCTTTCAAATGGAGAAGACTGGAAAGCATAGTTGTGTGAGCCTGTTCAGAAATGATGAGCGTTTACTGACAGCCTGTGATCATGCTTCTGAGGACTATTCTGATAGTGCCAGTAATGGAGCTACTCTGCTTCTTGAGAAGGACGACCACGTCTACATCACGCTTCATGTCAACTCCATTGTCTTTGATGATTACCATAATCGTAGTTGTTTCAGGGGATTCCTCATTTATCAAATGTGAGAAAAGTAAAGACATTATCTCACTCAAATGATTTTTGCTTTACAAATCACAATGTTTACTTGTGGCTTCAGAGAGCTGAACAAATGAACACTTTCCTATCTGGTGGACAGTGCCATTTGAAGAATGTTTATTTCAGAAGATAAGATGATTTGATGATTTACAGACCAAACGTTTGCACAGATTTAAGTTTAAAAAAGACAAAATATTTGAGCAATAAGCCATTTTATATCATTAGCTGTTGTCTGGCCTCAGTTTTTATTATTTTAAAGCATAACTTGCCCTGACCATGACCTAGTTACTTTAACAATATCACTTGACCTATGACCATAACCTAATTACAAAACAATTTCATCAATTTTCAAAGATGGGTCCAGATAAGATAAACATGTCCAAGATGTCCAGATAAGATAAACATGTTATGTCTGTGTTTTTTAGTTCACAGGATAGTCTCAGTAAGCCGCCCCCTCATTCCACATTGGGGTTTTTTTATGTAGGCTATCTCTATCTTATGTATATATTTTCATATCTATTTTTTATTAATGAATAGTTACTGCTTTGTTTATTTTGATTGTAATAAACACTTAGAGCTCTGGGCTTATTATTTTCTCATTTATTATTATCTGCTAATTGGCTGGTAGGAAAAGCCTACTAAGAAAGCCAGATGAATGGTACATGGCACTGAAGGGAGGTGATGATCAAGTGTTATTGAGTATGAAATCATGGCAATGCCAGTTCACTGGTCAATGTTCAATTTAAAATGACATAAATGGCAAAGCTGTTATTTTCCTATCTATTATTGAAAAGTCTTACACTAGGTTCTGAGCTGAGCTGATCTCTTGAACATACATGTACAGTAGGCTATAATTAATTGGGAGGTTGGAACTTTTTAATTCTGCATGATCTACCCTCACCATTGCCATTAATAAAGGATTTTAAATTCATGCCAACTTTAAACAAAAGATGGAACTTAACAGTATACATATAAAAAAACCACTCATGTAAATGTGTAACTGACATTATCTCGGTGCGCGTGTACCTTAATAAATGCTTAAACAAGAGGTCCTATAAAAAGTGTTTAATGATTCACCTAAGGCAGTTTTAGGTAGGCTATAAATAAGTGATTAGGAGAAGCAACACAAATGTGTTTACACAATATGAAGGGAACCCTGCCTCTGCTGTTTCTACTCTTCTGGCTTTCTGAGCCAGCTTCTGCTGCAGCAGCAGAGCTGGACAAAGACATTCCCACTCAAGTTGACTACAATACCCAGACTGCACCAGGGGTCTGTCAGCTCAGCACCTGTGAGCTCCTGCTTAGGGAACTGGGGGCCATGCAGGAGAAGATGAGGAACATGGAGGCCAGGCTGCTGACCAATGAGGGCACTGCCCAGGAGCTGGAGTCTGTTAAGAGCAAGCTAGTGGTCACTGAGGAGAAAACAGGGATCATGGAGGCTAAATTACAGATCAACAGAAATGAGATTGAAGCCCTAAAAGAAGAAAATAGGGGTGAGTTGTTGTGTGTTAATGCAAACACTTGATTAACTTTACTACATCCATACTGAGATAAGCCTAAGTGCATGTTCACAATCACAGAGGAAAGAGTTGAGAGAATATTATTCAAATACACTAATGGATTTACTTGCTTCTTATCATTTCCTAGCCAAAGTAGCATTTTCTGCCTCTGTGATGGATGGAAATGATGGGCAAACAGGACCATATAATGTTGATAAAACACTGGTGTACAAGAATATCATCACCAACATTGGCAATGCCTACAACCCAGCCACAGGTAAACTGTTTGCCTCTCTCTCTCTCTCTCTCTCTTCTCTCTCTCTCTCACAAACACACACACACACACACACACACACACACACACACACACACACACACACACACACACACACACATATGGTTAAAAAATGATTGTACAAAGACTTCGATTATTGTACAAAGATTCGAACATTTCTTATATTTTTCTTTTAGGTATATTTACTGCTCCAGTGAAAGGGATCTATTTCTTCAGCTTTTACTATCATGCCTCAACGTTTAACCGGGCACACCTTTCTTTAAGAAAGAATGACCAGATCCTAGCGTCTACCTCTCATCATAAAGTTGACAGTGGGACAGATAACGGATCTAATGGTGTTACTGTGCAGATGGAGATGGGAGAACAAGTGTATGTTATTCTTCGAAGCAATTCTTGGGTCTATGATGGTATTTTTCATGACACTGTATTTAGTGGCTTTCTAATCAAAACTGTTTGATGACATGTTTGCTAGACATGATTTTCAGTGACCCACAATTCTAACAGTCAAAAGAGAAAGTATTTTTTCTGTACAAAAACTTATATCCTCTGTCACTAAAAAAAGATTGAATGAATATGTAAAACAATGTCACATTTCAGACATTATCATACTGTGCATCTGACAATTGTGTTTCCTTGCTATTGTCATCATTCATCACATAATTTGTATGAAAAAAAATGCTTTCATGGAATATAGAGAATCTGCTCAATTTTGGAAGAAACTGCTCAATTTTGTATTTCCAGACTTATCTCAGCAAATTGTATTTCCAGACTTATCTCAGCAACTTTTAATGAAAGGCACCAAGCTAATGCTAGGGAGAAAAAATAAAATTAATTCTGCAAACCTAACTGATAACTCATCCTCATCCTTGATCACATTGTATTTGTCATCTTAGCTGGCCTACCTGCATATCTTCCCTGATCATACTTTTAAACCATCCAGTATTCAATCATTAACATTACACCAAGCTAAATGATTTTATGATTTGATGACTGATTGTATGTTTTGAG
This sequence comes from Sardinella longiceps, assembly GCA_027497455.2. NCBI lineage: Eukaryota > Metazoa > Chordata > Actinopteri > Clupeiformes > Clupeidae > Sardinella > Sardinella longiceps. The sequence goes on along the minus strand of JAODXP020001944.1, from coordinate 21,509 downwards.
TCTGTAAGTAGTTTTGATTCCACCAAGATAACTCCAGTTTTAGCCAAACAAAGGTGTTGTAGGCCTATGTGCTTACTGAAATATGCAAACTGCACTTTAAAGGATTAATTGGTGTGAATTGAAGCATAGTCATGTTGAACAAGCCTGCTAAATGCAGAAGTTAGTAAGTGGAACAAAACAATTTGGATAGACCGAGCTTGAGAAGGAGCTCCACTTTGTGTATGGGACTGAGCCATGAGAAGGGTAACAACATGGAAAATCCGAAAATCACAAGTTGGCCGAACTCTCTAGTGCTTTGCACCTTATCACACCTGTTTGTTTTTGTTTGTTTGTTTGTTTGTTTTTCAAAAATATGGTCTATAGAAGGCAAACTTGGCTTTTTGACTCTACCAAAGATAGAGTTGGTTTTCTCAAAGACAAAAATTGAAAAATACAAAAAAAGAGAATTACAATATCTCTTTCTATACATTGTTTTTAAACTGATTTGTGTGTGGTATGTTGTAATTATTAAATAAACTTCGGAAAACTGGATTACAGTATAAAAAAGGAGGACCAAAACAGTCCTAAAGAAAAAGAAAAAGAAAAGTTGAGAGTCTCCTTATATGGATACTAAATGAATCTATGCACCCACATGTCATATAGTCTACAGAAAAACACAAGAGCACAAACATGCTTTCAGACACGCACTTTCTCAATTTTCACCTACATCGGCTTTAACTTGATGTCAATTTACACAAATACAGTATATGCTCTGAGTGTAATTCAACATTACAAAATGGATACATAATTCATACAGTATACTAATCACTAGAATGATTTATAATGAATCAATAACAACATGGTAGAATGCAATGATGTAAATAGAATTAGGCCTACAAATTGTGATAGTAACCAACCAACATGAACAGATAGATTATATAGATTACATAAATAATATATGTAAGCATTGTAACTAAAACTTTATGGCATTGCCTTCATGGCAATATTAATGAGTTTGTACCTGTCTTTCAGCCAAAGCTGTCCTTCCTTTACACTTTTTCGGACTTCTTTCACAAACCGCATGACTTCAGATTTGATTTCATCTTCAGTATGAGAGACATCATTTGTTCTTGTGACCTGCTGGTTGTGACTGTCCTCTGAGCTTGCGGCCTCTGATTTAGTTGCATCTTCAGACATGCCATCCTTTGCTTTCTTAATGCGGTAGATCTCCAAGGCATCCACGGCTATGAAGTAGGCATCCATTAGCACAAACACACCTGATAAAACTCCACTGGCAGCCCCTGCTACACGAATAGTCTTGGAAGCTTGTGCTGCAGTATTTCCAAGTCTCAGAAACCTTCCCAAACGCACTGCCTCACTGATAACCTTGAATCCAATCCCACTTCCAGTTACTGCATTTCTCTTTAAGTTTTTCATTTTGGCTACTTTTATTTTATATGTTTCTAAACCCTTAACAATGCATAGAAGTGTCTGTTGTCGTAGCAACATCACAAAGGACTACAGCTAAACTATCATAGCTGAAAAAAATAATATTAGATGTAGAATGAGCTCCGTAGTTGGCAGATACATTAGTTTGACCTTACAAAGTTAGTGAGAAGTTGTACCTGTACAATCTAAAAATCCGGTTGATTTAAGAACCTGTTTTACCTGTACAATCTAAAAATCCTGTTGTTTTAGGAATTATTGAATCGATACATAACCCTGCTGTTTAACATTGCTAAGTGCTGTTGATATCCATGACATTGATTGAATTCCGTGCAACACATAGATATAGTGAAACGGTCTGAGAAAGTTAAATAAACACTGTCTGCACAGGAGGTGCACCACATTACAACAACCCATGTTCCAGCCAAACTGACAAGCCATTTGGAGTCGTGAAATAATTTCCACTCCTCTGGTCAGAGATTGCCTGGAACGTGGATTGTTGTATTTACACTGAATATAATGTAATTGTGCTGAAACCTTGCATTACGTACTTTTATAGTCATTCATTACAGTAACAATGTTTTTTTCTATACAAATGTATCCATAATACAAGTAATCTACACTAGAAAAGAGAAAGAATGTGTAAACCAATACAGATAATAAAATTATGGGGTATTGTATTTGTAATCTGCTCATAAGGCTATTGATTTTGTAAACGGCTGTCAATTATTTCATGATGAAAATATATTTCAATGAGGTCTTTTTAACACTTTACTTTAGACTGCTGAGCTTGTCATAGACAGCATGACATGATGTGTCAAACATTACAGTAATAACACATTTTTTTAAAGCAGCTGTCAGCGATTGTTTGTGACGTATTTTGGTGGTTGTACAGTCATTAAATGTACATATAAATTCATTTATTTCATAGCCCCCCATGGATGAAATTCCACAAAACTTGACATATTCCCACAAGATGTCAGGTTCATCATACACATTAAATTTGGTGCAGTTCATAACATCTGATCTGAAGATAGGGGCAATTAAAGCAGTATAATATTGCATTTTCATTTTTTACTATGGGGGTGCAAATCACAAATGACATAAGCTAAGTTGATGTGGGCTCTTGAGACTAACATTCCATAAACATTTCATCATCCTCAAACATTTTTTGGGTTTCCTGTGTGTTTTTATTAGATCCCCATTAGCTTTTGCTTAGAGCAGCAGCTATTCTTCCTGGGGTCCTTCCAATTCATAATTTACAAATGCAAATATCAGCCAAACAGAATGTCTATGTCAGTAAACATGACAAAGGCCTACATGACATATGTACCTACTACATATATAAAAAGTTAAAGCAGAAATACCAAAATAAATAGGTAACACCTACAATACATAATTGTTTTCTTCAAAAAATATTACTAAAAGGTACAGAACATAAATAACTTAACATAAAAAAACATAAATAAGAGACAACACACAAAAAGCAAAAGAGACAGCTGCATTACTTAAAAATGATGTTCCTATAATAGTTTTTGATTTGTACCTTAAAGGCATGGATATTTAGCTGAGTAATGCTCTGAGGTAGTAGGTTCCATTGATGCATTGCCCTATAGATAACTGAACGCTGCATTGTTGTCTTGGATCTAGGTAAGGTGAAACACCCACCAACCGCGTGTCTTGTTGAATGAGTATGAACCAGTGAGCTAAAACACAATTTTTTGTATATTATCAGTGGTGATTTTGTGATTATGACATTCTTAATAAAAACCATAAGTAGAGACAAAAGCCTAGTTCTTACACTTAACCAACCTAAAGAGTTGTGCATTTTAATTACATTTGTTCTCCAATTACAAGACAGAGCTAATCTTGCTGTTTTATTCTGGACCAACTGTAATTTCCTTATATTTGCCACAGATGTGGAAGACCAGACAATAGAACAGTAATCCAGACTTGACAGTACCAACGCCTGAATTACTTGCTTGGTCAGTGAGATCTTTTAATTACTGATAATGCATTTCCCATTTTAGTTACAACCCTTTGTATGTGTTTGTCCCAAGATAATTTATTGTCAATTACTACACCTAAAGGTTTTACTTCTTCTATTTGTTTTATCGCTGTTTTATTTATTACAATATCTAAACTTGGTTTAGAACTCAAAGAATGATTAGTACTAATTACAATACAATTAGTCTTGGACACATTTAGTATTAGCTTATTGTTGTTGATCCAGTCCACAACCTTTGCTGTCTCGCTTGCTAGTTTTATATTTAAATCATCCACAGTTGCTGCAGCCAAATATATAGTGGAATCATCAGCATACATTGAAATATTAGCATTAGTTAAAACCAGTGGCAGATCATTAGTAAATATAGAGTAAAGAAGTGTGTGTGTGTGTGGGGGGGGGGGGGGGCACAAAGATGGAATGGCCCCCGGGGACCAAACAATTTTTTTTCTGTAAAAGTCTGCTGGGGCTACATGCCCACCAAGTTTCATGTGCCCCGGTGTTACGGTGTCCCGGGAATCGTTGACCAAAAATTCAGGAAGTAGATGACGGGAGAAAAAAAAAAAAAACTTTGACAATCACTATATGACCGCTATGCTAGCTACACTAGCGGCAGTCATAATTATATGGATTTATTGAAGCACTGAGAAGGCATTTAAGTACGCCTGAATAAACCTGATCCAGTTGCACCAGTTCTGTGAAAGATGATCCCAAACGTTCAGAATGAAAAGGAACCATTTCAAGGCCATTTTATTATCAAATATTAAGGAAGTATATGTAAACTTATGAATGAGGTCAATAAAAACATAACAAAAAATTGTTTGCAGATAAAGCTTTCTCTGATTCAATGTTCAACAAAAAAAGTTTTTGTGTCTCTCTGATTTGTTTTTAAACATGTTTTCAACTGCAAGTCTAGTTTAGTTATTGTCATATTTATCTCTGGATATAAATTAATGCTGGCAAAATTAACTGATTAACTCTAGTGATTAATCCAAAAAAATTAACTCAGATTGAAAAAAAAATAACTCAGATTAATCCTGATGGATATGGTTCCAATATGGTTCCATGTATTATGTTTAATTTCTGATAGAAAATGGCTCGGCTATCAAGTCAAACTTTACAAAGATTATGGCCTAGCTCCTGAATGTAAGTCAAGGAAGCGCGCTACACTGGGTGCTTAAACTTACTGGATACAATCCAATACTAATACCGACCTGAATAAAGCAAGCCCTCAACAGTTGTGTTTGACTTCTTTAATCGCCTCGTCGGTACTAGCTCCTGAATGTCCAACAACAGCAGAGGAGGGTAGAGAGAGGGTAGAGAGGGTAGATCCGTGGGGTTAGAGGATAGGTGTGAATTGCCCATTTCAGAAGAACAAAGCCACGCATTTAGCATCAGGGTCTTTCAAGGGCAAAGTAAGGATCCAACATACCCTAGCATCTAAATTCTTACTGAAGGAAATGAGTTGCAGATTATTTTTTTAATCATTTGACAGCTCTAATATAAATATAAAAACTACCAGGTCATAAGTACAAAGTAAATGTGTAACTGCATTTCCCGATGAATCTGGGCCATATGATCATAAAACTATACAAATTATAAATGATACAACCAACCATGTCCATAAAAGTCATAGCATATAAACCCATGGCTAGTAGAGGTGAGCTATCTTTGCCCGAAATGAAGGAAACTCTGCCTTTGCTATTTCTGCTCCTCTCCTGGGCATCTGAGCCTGCTGCAGCAGCATTGCTGAATACAGATGTTCACAATGAAGTTGGGAACTGGACAGAAAATGGCAATGAGACCCCTAATACTCAGAATGCGGCAGGGACCTGTCATCTCAGCGTTTGTGAGTTCCTGCTTGGGGAGCTTGCGTCTCTCAAGAGCAAAGTGATAACTATGGAGATTGAGCTGCAGGTTAACAGGAATTTGATTGAGCAGTTACAGAGTGCAAATTCAGGTGAGTTGATGAACAATAACCAACACGAAATAAACAATAAAATAACCATTAAAATAATATTTTGAACCATTAAAATAACCACTGTATGCATACAATTGTGCTTCTGTTATCCATCACTCTTTTCTAGAGAGGGTAGCATTCTCTGCTTCGATTGGGGGTTATGGACACACAGGTCCATTTAATGTAGAAACAACTTTGAAGTACCAGAACGTTTTTACCAACATAGGCAATGCCTATAGTCCAGCCACAGGTATTCATGCTAAATAAAATATTGCATGCAAAAGTATTAAACAATTTTTTTTAATTTGCATTAACTATTGTATCTGGATATATTGATGGATTTTCACATAAAGTTAAACATGGTTTTGTGAGTTATTTTGTGAGATATTTTTTTCTATTTTAGGAGTATTTGTTGCCCCAGTTAGAGGAATTTACTATTTCAACTTTTGCTACCATGCTGGCCAAGAAGAGAGGGCAGGTCTTTCCTTATATAAGAATGGCCATCTCATAGCCACAACCTCGCATCATAGCTGGAACGGAGGTACAACAGAAAACGGATCCAATGGCGTTGCTTTGCAGTTGGAGGTGGGAGAGCATGTCAACATCAATCTTCAAGCTGAATCATGGGTTTGGGATGGCCCTCAGCATGATACTGTGTTCACTGGATTTCTGATCACCCCTGTATGATTAACATCTTCAGAGCATGTTCATGCTCCTCAAGACATGTTTTTCAAAAGGAGAATGATAATAAATAAAAATGAAATATACTAATACAGTAATAAATATGAATAGTGTTTTTTTCTTGTGTTATCCAAATGAGGGTTATAACAATAAGGTGTAGGCTATTGGAATGAAACTGCTCAAGGATCATTCAAGCATTTTGTTAAATAATGATTCAATTATTATTATTATTATTATTATTAAAATTATTATGAAATAATATCAGAATTTAGTCTGTGTTTCCCAGACAAGCTAGCTAGTATTTTATCATGGCTGAAGCTCACCTTTCTTTCTTTTTCTCTTTTCTTTCTTTTTTTTAATTTAACAAAGTGTTTTTTTTTATTATTATTTTGCCTTTCTTTCTAATCTCTCTCTCTCTCTCTCTCTCTCTCTCTCTCTCTCTCTCTCTGTGTGTGTGTGTGTTTGTGTCTGTGTGTGTGTGTGTGTGTGTGTGTGAAGTGGGGGGTGGGGTGATGGAGTAAGAATAGGTAATTTCATTGTATAGTAGGCTTAAAAAATATTGTGAAGATTTTTTTAGCTACAGAGCTCCCCCTACAGTAAATTGTTTGTAACATCAAAACGTGAATTTATTTACAAGCTAAATAAGCTATGGTAATTTTAGAGCAATGTTGCTTGATAAGGCAATACACACTGGTTACAAGTGTTAGGTTCATACTAAATTTGTTGCTTTCAGTTTCATCTTATAGGCATGTAGCACACAGCCTGATCATGTAGGCTAATGGTTTTTCACCAACTCTATTAATGGAAGCTGAGAGGGCCATCAGAAGCCCCGTCGTACGGTAGCAGGCTACATTAAATTTCATAGAATATTGCATAAAATGCATCCTGTAGTCTTTAACTAACTCATACACATTTGAAGGCTTTCTTACCACTACATGGCAGTGTTAGAGAAACTATATTGTGTGTGTTTGTGTATGTATGTGTGTTTTTGTGTGTGTGCTTGTGGTGCTGTTGAATATGTGTAGAGCTGTGCATGTTCTCACTGACCAGGGCTGGCTGTAGCATTTTTTGCTGCCAAAGGCCAGATGTGAGTTTTCCTCCCTCGAGTCAAGTGATATTTTATGGAGACATACTGCCATACTGAACAAACTATATTGTGTGTGTGTGTGTGTGTGTGTGTGTGTGTGTGTGTGTGTGTGTGTGTGTGTGTGTGTGTGTGTGTGTGTGTGTGTGTGTGTGTGTGTGTGTGAGGGTTGCCATTGAATATCGATGGTGCTGTTGTGTGTGATGCTGTTGAATGTGTGTGTGGAGCTGTGCATGTTCTCCCTGACCAGGGCTGGCTGTAGCATTTTCTGCTACCCAAGGCCAGATTTGAGTTTTGCCCCCTCTTTTCTAGACATACAACAAAACCTGAAGTGTGACACCATAGGTTGCCTATGCCAGAGACCAGAGTTCCCTCTGACTCCTGGTGTTACCTGGTGTCTATATTCTATACATTTCTCCCTCTAGTACCACACAGAAATGTGAGACACAGACATTTACCCCCATGTCTTGGTGCTATGTTAGGCATGTTAACTCCCTCTGTGGTATAACAGAGCATAGGAAAATAGAGCTATCATGCTCTATTAAAAGCTTCATTTCCTGCTTGACTTCATTTTCCTCAGTTCTGTTCAGGCATGTCAGACATTTGGAAGTTCTGACTTTAAAGGAGAAATCAGGTTGCAACATCATAAAAAGTTTGAACGTTTGCAGGGGAGAATAATTTTGACACATTTGTGCAGGCCAGAGAAGACCGCTTGCTAGTTGTACCTTCCGAGTGCATATCGCTAGGTGCAAGTGGCCAAATCACTGTTTTAAACAGTAAAACACGCTCAAAGTAGCCCTACTTCCTCAATAGTATAATGACAGTTCCAACATTTAAATCGAGGCATGGAAAACCTGCAATTGTACAGTTAGCTACTTACCACCTAGCGATATGCCCCTGGAAGCTACAACTACCAAGCGGTCTTCTCCGGTCTGCGCGAACATATCAATATTCTGCTTCCTGGCAAACATTAAAACTTTTTATGATGTATTAATATACTTGCGGTCCTTATCACACCGGCATTCTCCTTTAACCATGGGGAAATTGGCTCTGAACTCATGGACAGGTCAGAGTTTTACTGGAAGACCAAGACTCATAAGGAAGTTTTGATGCTGATGCTGATCACCCATCCCAAACACTGTGACAGGCAAGACAACAACAATAAAGAGGTGGACTTCACTCCCATTACAAATTTTGTGAAGTTATCAATCACCAAATTATACATTGCATCCAGAGTAACAATGAAGTTTACACACAGAAACCTTCACCTGAAACATTCTGATTCTTGGTAAACAGCTCTATTAACTTATCCCTATTAGCTGATCTCTTGAACATATACTTTATTAGGAGGTTGGAACTTTTTTATTAGGAGGTTGGAACTTTTTGAAAAAGTTGGAACTTTTTCATTCTGCATGACCTAGCCTACTAACACTCTCCACTGCTGGAATGCAGCATTAATAAAGTATTTTAAATCCATGCCAACTTTAAACAAAATATGAAAGTTTGCAGTATAAAAAAACCCACTCATGTAAATGTGTACTGTCATTATCTTGGTGCACGTGTGAATGCTTACCACAAAACAAGAGGTTCCATAAAACAGTGTTTAATGATTCACCTAAGGCAGTTTTAGGTAGGCTATAAATAAGTGATTAGGAGAAGCAACACAAATGTGTTCACACAATATGAAGGGAACCCTGCCTCTGCTGTTTCTGCTCTTCTGGCTTTCTGAGCCAGCTGCTGCTGCAGCAGCAGAGCTGGACAACGACATTCCCACTGAAGTTGACTACAATACCCAGACTGCACCAGGGGTCTGTCAGCTCAGCACCTGTGAGCTCCTGCTTAGGGAACTGGGGGCCATGCAGGAGAAGATGAGGAACATGGAGGCCAGGCTGCTGACCAGCGAGGGCACTGCCCAGGAGCTGGAGTCTGTGAAGAGCAAGCTAGTGGTCACTGAGGAGAAAACAGGGATCATGGAGGCTAAATTACAGACCTACAGGAATGAGATTGAAGCCCTGAAAGAAGAAAACAGAGGTAAGATGTTTCTGTTTTCATGTAAACACTTGATTAACTTCAGTAGATCCATCCTGGGGAAAGCCTCATATCCAGATACGGAAGTGCATGCACACACTATCATTGAGAGAGAAGATTAGAGAATATTAAATGCGTAAATGGTATATTAATAGTAAAAAAAAAAATGGATATATTCGCTTTTTGTTCCTTCTAGCCAAAGTAGCATTTTCTGCCTCTGTGATGGATGGAAACAATGGAAATACAGGACCATATAATGTTGATAAAATACTGGTGTACAAGAATATCATCACCAACATTGGCAATGCCTACAACCCAGCCACAGGTAAACTGTTTTGTGTGCACATTTTCATATCTCTGTCTTGCTGTCTCACTCACAAAAATACCAAGGGCAATACAATTTTGGAAACATTTTGAAAAATATTGACCCCACTCATACAATTTTAAAGCTCTGAAATATCAGGAATTGAGCAGAGGAAACAGTCCCCTCACTAAGCTGGTCCTGAGTCTGAGTTCGACAAGTAGCCTAACCCCACTCATACTGTACTGACACCAGGACCAGAACCAAAAATAACTGGGATAAACCAAATTACAAAAACTTAAGACCAAATTACATACTTCATTGGTAAAATCAAATAAAACTGCAAAGTAAAATGCAATTCTATTTGACCCTAAACTGTGGTATTGCTATAAAGCACAGAAGCTTCTTGAATTGAATTGAGAGAGAGATGAATAAAATCATTATTGTGTAAAGACCTTTATCACAACAATTTTTTTTTTCTTTTAGGTATATTTGTTGCTCCAGTGCGGGGGATCTATTTCTTCAGCTTCTACTACCATGCCTCAACACAAAACCGGGGTAGCCTAACCCTAAAAAAGAACAGTCAGGTCCTAGCGTCTACTTCTCATCATAAAGTTGACAGTGGGACAGATAACGGATCTAATGGTGTTACTGTTCAGATGGAGATGGGAGAACAAGTGTACGTTACTCTCAATAGCAATTCTTGGGTCTATGATAGTAGTTATCATGACACTGTTTTTAGTGGCTTTCTAATCAAAACTGTTTGATGTTTGCTAGACATATTGTGACTTTCAGTGACCCACAATAGTAACAGTCAAAAGAGAAACATGTATTTTTTTCTGTATAAAAAGTGTACACCTTGTGTCCTCACGGAAGAAAAAGTGAATAAATATGTAAAACAATGTCACTAATGTCACACATTTAATCGCAGACATTATCATACTGTGCATCTGATAATTGTGTGGTTTCCTTGCTATTGTCATCATTCATCACATAACTTGTATGCTAAATATTGCTTTCATGGAATATAGAAAATCTGCCCAACTCCGGGAGAAACTGTTCTATCTTGTTTTGTGTTCCAAATGTATTGTTGTCATCAGATAGGCTAATATTGAAATTGGTACTCTATCCTGAAGTTTAGACATAAATTATAATTTTTCAAACAACAAACAAACAAATTGTATTTCCAGACTTATGACAGCAACTTTTAATGAAAGACACCAAGCTAATGCAAGGGAGAAAAAAAAATTATGCAAACCTAACTGACCTAAATGATTACTAATACTCATCCTTGATCGTATTGTATTTGTCAGCTTAGCTGGCCTAACTGCATATCATTCCTATCATATTTTTCAGCCATCCAGTATTCAATCATGAATCATTACACCAAGCTAAAATTAGAGATTGTTTTACAACATCTTCATCACATGATTCGTGATTTTATGTTTTGAGTCTGTAAGTGGCTAGTTTTCATTTCACCAACATTACTCCAGTTTTAGCCTACCAAAGGTGTTGTACTGTATGTGCTTTAAGCAAGACTGTCTTTGGTATTTTTTGCCCTCAACGGTGCCTTCCAGGCAGTGCTGCCTTCAAGGCACTACTCCACTAATTTTAATGTTAGCATGAGGGTTGAGGTCGTTAGGGTTAGGCAGTGTTGGGGAGTAACGAGTTACATGTAACGAAATTACGTAATTTAATTACTAAATAAAAGTAACAGTAATCAATTACAGTTACTTTGGAAAAAAATGTGTAATTGAATTACAGTTACGTCAAGAAACATGCAGAATTACAATTTCAGTTACATGATCCCAATATAATTTTCTGAAATATTGGCTATGTGCGCTTCATGTACAGTACACACAACATCCTCTATTTACAACTACAGAAAATGCCACTACAGCTAAAAGACACTATTCTAATACAATCGTTTCTACCATCATGTTGGCAACACCACTCACTTTTTACTGGATCTACAGTGGTCTAAGTTGCAGTAGCAAGGAGGCCTGACTGTCAGACAGAAACTAGAACGTAGGCCTGTAGCCCATTGCTGGATATAAAAATGAGCTCAATTGATCAGGTGCACACATACTGTATGAGCAATCTCAGACAAACAAACACCTGCTTAGTCAGCAGTGTTGGGTAAGTTACTTTAGAAATGTAATGCGTTACAGTTACAAGTTACCCCTTTGAAATAGTAATTGTAGTGTAACTATTTTGATTACTTAAATAAAGTAATGTAACTAATTACATTTGATTACTTTTTGATTACATTTCGACTTTTTTTTTTTTCAATCGTCAAGCAATTTCGAATTTTTGAATCCTGGCAATGTTAATGGTCACGTAGTCCTATTATTCACCATTGACATTGCAAAAATTCTTTTTAACTCCCACAGAAGTGTCAGAATTCACTACGAGCAAATAGTTAAAATACTTGATGAACATCACTGAATAAGCAGGTGTTTGTCTGAGATTGCTCATAAAGTATGTGTGCACCTGATCAATAGAGCTCATTTTTATATCCGGCAATGGGCTACAGCCAGGCCTATGTTGTAGTTTCTGTCTGACAGTCAGGCCTCCTTGCTACTGAAATTTAGACCGCTGTAGATCAGGTAACAAGTGAGTAGTGTTGCCAACATGACAGTAGAAACAATTATATTAGCATAGTGTATTTTAGCTGTAGTAGTGACATTTCGTTTTAAATAGAGGATGATGTATTTACATGAAACACACTTAGCCAATGTTTCTGCAGATGATATTGGGATCATGTAACTAAAATTGTAATTCTGAATATTTCTTGAAGTAACTGTAATTCAATTACACATTTTTTCAAAGTAACTGTAACTGATTACTGTTACTTTTATTTTGTAATTAAATTACGTAATTTCGTTACATGTAACTCGTTACTCCCCAACACTGTTAGTCAGTGATGTTCACCAACTATTTTAACTATTTGATCACCGTGAAATCTGACACTAGTGCTGTGGGACTTAGAAAGGATTTTGGCAGTGTCAGTGTTGAATAAATTATTTGATAGTTAACATTGCCAGGATTGAAAAACTCAAAATTGCTTGACAATTGATTTTTTCCCCTAAAAATGTAGAAATGTAATCAAAAAGTAATCAAATGTAATTAGTTACATTACTTTATTAAAATAATCAAAATAGTTACACTACAATTACATTTTTGAAGGGGTAACTTGTAACTGTAACGCATTACATTTCTAAAGTAACTTACCCAACACTGGGGTTAGGAATAGGGTAACGGTAGTGCCTTTTAGGCTGTGCTGCCTGGAAGGTGCCATTGGGGGCAAAAACCACCATTGAGCTAAAAAGACATTCCTTTGATAGCAGAAGTCCTGATAGCAAGCTGCTGGAGGTCTACCAATGATTCACTGGATCATTGCTTGTTAGTTCTCTGATTCGTTCGTTCATTCTCGCCACTGTTTTGCGATTTTGCTATTTGGTAAATGTCATGAGGTGAAATAGCGACAAAGTGTTGGTGGACGGCCAGAGAACCAATAAGCAAAAACACCAGATCACCGCATTTTGCTATCTGAGGGTGTTGTCTATTTAGGAGTGAACACACAAAAAAGAAAGAATCAAAAGTATGTAATTGATTTAGACTTCTTTTTATGTTACTTTCCTTATTCTATCCATCCAGGGAACTGGATACCTGCCATTTTCTGGATAAATCTGGGCCAGGGCTATAACAGATTATCCTACCATAAAACAATGCTTAATGATCAACTCAAGTCTGCTGTTATAAGTAGGTCTATAAGTCAGCGGCACACAATAGCTGCCAATCTATCATCATGAGGGGACCTGTGGCTCTGCTGTTTGTGCTTACCTTCTGGCTGTCCAAGCCTGCAGCAGCAGCAGCACCGGAGTCAGACGTTCACTCTGAAGTTGGGAACTCAACACTGAATGTTGATGAGATTCAGGACTACAATACCCAGACTGCACCAGAGGTCTGTCATCTCAGCATCTGTGAGCTCCTACTCAGTGAGCTGGGAACCATGCGGGAGATGATGTCGAGCATGGAGGCCAGGCTGCAGGCCAGTGAGACCAAAGTAGCTGTGATGGAGAGTGAGCTGCAGGAAAGCAAGCGGGAGATTGAACAGTTAAAGTTGAACGCAGGTTGGTCTGACAAACTCATTATAATATAAAAGAATTAGAAAAGCACTCAGAGAGTGCACACCACCTAATCAGTTCTTACTCGTCCCCATGTACACGTTGGCCAAAAGTATCATCCAAATCCGTGCAATACTTTAATACTTTAACACACACACATCCATGCAATACTCTAACACACACAGACAGATGCAGCCGAAAGGTAAAAATCTGTTGTATTGTTGTACAGAGATGCAAAGAGTCCTGCTTTCTCTCAATTTACTATTTGTTTATTTCAGGGAAGGTAGCATTTGCTGCGTCTGTAGGAGGTCATGGACACACAGGACCATATGATGTTCAAACAACTCTGGAGTACAAGAATGTGCTCACAAACATAGGCGATGCCTATAATCCAGCCACAGGTAAAGAAAAAAAAATTAAATAAGGTGTTTTTGTCAATGCATGTATGTGTTGACTGTATGAATGTATTTATTTTTGTACATATCTCTTAGGAGTATTTGTTGCCCCTGTCAATGGAATTTACTACTTCAACTTCTGCTACCATGCTGGCCAAGAGAAGGGAACAAGGATTTCCTTATACAAGAACAGTGAACGGATAGCCACTACTTCACATAATGGTCATGCGAGCAGCTCTGCAAATGAAAATGGATCTAACGGTGTTGCATTGCAATTGGAGGAGGGGGATCAAATATATGTTGAGCTTTCTGCCAAAACATGGGTTTGGGATGGATCAGCCCATGATACTGTTTTCACTGGCTTTTTGGTCACCGGTTTGTGATTTTTTCAAACAGAACATATAGCATTCTATAACACAAGGCTATTGAGACGTTCTCCCAAGATGTCTGTCAGACAATAAATGACTCGCATTCACAATATCAAACTGCTTACTTTATGCTTGTAACGGATTAGTAATGCCTAGTAATGATCTAATTATGAACAAAACACATATTTGTATATGCTTAAGAAATTATCTGTTATATTCTATATGTGGATTAATTCTTATTGAGAAATATTAATAAAATATGTCAACCATTAAAACGTTTTTTTTTTTTTTGTTTGTTTGTTTGTTTTGTTTTGTTTTGTACTTTTTTTTCTAGCTTGGCCTAGCCATTTTGGATATATAGGGCTTTAACAAAATGTCTGCACATTTAACCTTCATAGATGACAACTCCAGTGAGAAATGAACCTTCGCTCTCCGAAGGTCACATAATTGCTGTAGATGACCTAACTATAGGCCTACCTGTTACAATTGTAATATGTAACAGTGCGCAAATGCAGCTATCAAACTCCAATCTAATTAGTGTACATAAATAGAACATTAAAAATACTCAAGGCACATGATATAATCAAAGGAAGGAATACAAAGGCACTGAGCTGAAAGAACTAGGCTATTTACAATAAACTATTTACAAGCCATTATACAGTAGTTATCCCTAAAGAAGTGGAGCTTGGACACAACCAGCAGCATCTGGGACACACTACACTCTACCAGGCCATAGAGACTGCTTGATTGCACTGATCTAGGTAAGCTAGCCAGGCGAACGCTGCCTTTTCGCATCGCTCAATTCTCATTTCGTTCCAACAGATAGTCAGGAAGTGCATAATGCATTTTGGTTTTCATTGGCACTGAGTTATGCGGCCTCACTGAACAGAATGAGAAATGGAAGCCACAACATTGAACCTGGACATCACCAGCCTCGAATTCAAGATAACGAAATGTTGCAAACTATGGTTGTAACACAATTTATGAAAGAAAAGATGCAAGCCGCACACTCAAAGTCCAAAAATCCAAGAAGTTTAATTCATAAAAGGTGATAATGTTTCGGTGAAAGGCCTTGGCCAAAACGTTATCACCTTTTATTATTTAAACTTGGATTTTTGGACACTGAGTGGGCTGCACCTTTTGTTTCATACATTTGGACTAACTGAGTAGTAGCTAGCACCTTTATGTTTTGGTGTGCGTTTCAATCTTCCATATGCAACACAATTTAAAAATTTTATACAAACCATAACAAAATGTTTTAAAATCTTGCGACCACTGAACTTGCGCCACGTGAACACCAGCACATAACAGTGACGACCAAGCAGATGGTTGAAGAAGAAAGTATATTGCCCTCTAGAGAGAGAACGATTGTCAATGGAGATTTTCAAGCCGTTGCACAAGGTGAAACAATCAAATCAGGCCATAGGTACAGTATGCCTCTTCAATTCTAAAAACTGTTATGAAAACCTATGAATGTGTAAACTGTTCAGAAAAGGTGGTTACTATATACAGTAAGTTGTGGTATTTTTTAATTTACTGTATGTATTTATTAACTGAACAGCCCTATCTTGAGTCCAGCCTCAACCAAATAGGAATAAATGGCACCATCCACTCAGATTGAGACATCTGTTTGATGAAGATGTAGAGGCTGAGGCTAACTGCCAAGAGTCAGCATGGTGAGAACATAAGTCAAGCAGAGGAGGGGGTGTTGGTGCGGACACCACAACACCAGACTAACCACGCCAACAAGTGCACCTGCCTACTAGACCTGAGTGCCATCAAGCCCAACTGGAAGCTGTGCAGAGAATACTGGTAAGACTTGAATCTTGAAATACTGGCTCTTAATTATGCTGCTATATCATTATACTTCTTTCAATTATGTATTGTCATTATTATTATGACATTTTGGTTATTACCTGTTCATTCTCTCTTTGATGTCATCTCTGTCTTCTATGATTTCTTACTTTGCTTGTAAACACGTTGGTCAGCTGTAAATGTGGCTTAAATTAGGGCAGTCATGGCATGCATGGACAAGGAGTGGAGCAGTGATCAGTAAACACTGGCCTGTATTGCAATACAGTTACTGAAGACAGATAAGAGGCACGTGTTTATTATTTCCGTAAGTGGGAGTAGTGACCTTCAACCCTGTTTAACAACCCTGAAGAATATTAATAACGAGGAGATACAGTATATCCTCCACTCTGACTTGAATGACTGATTAAAAAAGATGGTTACGCTTTGGCTGGCCAAACTGTTGCTGCTGTTCTCCATGTTGGGCACTCTGACTCTAGCTGAGAAATCAGAGTTACTGGAAGAGAATGGCCAACAGAACAACATCCCTGGAGATCAGGTGGCACAAATTATACCACGACACCCCGGAGATGAGATTGAGACACACTCATGCCACCCAGACATGTGTGCCATCCTGGCAGAGCTTGGAGCCATACACACTAGACTGGCAGCAACAGAGAGAGAAGTCCAGGAGCTGAGGACAGAGAACAAGGGTAAGGCTGGCCACTTACAGATGCTTGATAGGTCAAATTGAAACAGATTGTTTTAATCTGGCCTCTTGTTATCTAAACACATACAGACAAACACATTTAACACAGCTCTTCAGTTCAAAGGTTGGAGATCCAAGCTCAGATTAACTAGATAACATCAGTAACATACACAATACCAAGACATAAAATTGATTTGGGAATTAGTTTTAGGCGTCATTTCACACTTTTTCCAGTCTATATTGCTTCTACTTCAGTCTATTTGGAGCCTGCATTTCAAGACTAACTGTATATTTTGTGTGTTCTGATGCTTACTGTGCAAAATGTCAAGACTTACAGTGAAATTTTTGATTGGTTCAAAAATTGGTTGATTGGTTGGAACAGCAGAATGACATCAAATCAAGCTTGAGGATCAGCAGGTCCCATCCAGGCTAAGCACTTAATGCTGTGCATTGAAACATGCATGATTTATTTGGCATGATGATTTACCAAGTATGTTTTATTTTTTCTAAGCACTATTAGTACAGTTAACAGTTCTCACGGAGCGGATGAGCAACACAGAATGCAGGTTGGGGCAGTTAATGGCAGTGAACTCCACAGTCACTGAATTGCAAAGAAAGGTAGCAGGTGAGTCTCTCTCTCTCTCTCTCTCTCTCTCTCTCTCTCTCTCTCTCTCTCTCTCTCTCTCTCTCTCTCTGTGTGTGTGTGAGAGAGTGAGTGAGTGACAAAGAAATAGAGATAAACACACACACACACACACACACACACACACACACACACACACACACACACACACACACACACACACACACACACACACGTTCACTCAGTGATATACACACACAGATAATACTAAGCTGCTATTGAGACTACTACTCTGCATCCTTTGCAGTTCAAGGACTAGAGATCCAAGCCCTGAGACACAGGTCCAACTTCACTGAGGCTGAGCTGAGAGAACACAGGAGAGAACTGGAGGAGCTTGGCAGAGGTACTGTAAGATTCAAATTCAACACTCAAAACCTTAACACAAATGCTCATATACACCCCAAAAGGCAATGTTGTCCCTCTACATGATATCTCTGTTTTGCCAGTACTACATTCATTAAGCATATGCCTGGCCTTGTCAATCATTCAACATTCACACTTGGTTACCTCTTTGTATGCAAAGCATCTAAAAGTCAATACCACAGTTAGTCAAAAGTGTGTTTTTTTTTTTTCTTTTTAAACAAAGCCAAGCCCAAGGTGGCTTTTGCGGCAGCATTGGGAGACCAAGAATACGTGGGTCCCTCAGATCATGCACAGATTCTTCCCTTTAAGAAGATCTTAACAAATGTTGGCAATGCTTACAACCCCTCAACAGGTAAATGTGGCTTAGCGTTCTTCCTTCCAAACTGAGAAATTGTCAGTCCTGCACATTTGATAGCCTTACTTTATTTTAAACCTCATATTTGCCTTTCTGATTTCTCACAGGAGTTTTTATTGTACCCGTCAGAGGCATCTACTACATCAGCTTCTCCACTTTCACATTCGGCAACAGCCAAGCAAATGCCTGCCTATCCCTCTATAGAAATGATGAGCTTTTAGTGACAGCCTGTGATCATGCCTCTGAGGACATTTCTGACAGTGCCAGTAATGGAGCTACTCTGCTTCTTGAGAAGGACGACCACGTCTACATCGAACTTCACGGCCAATCCATGGTCTTTGATGATTTGCTTAACCGAAGTTGCTTTAGGGGCTTTCTCATCTTCCAGATGTGAGATGATGGGATGACATGAAAATCAATTTCTGTCAATGTACCAATTTAATCAATCAACTTTTACTTCTGTATCTGTGGCTTCATATTTGCATACTGACACAGATATGATCTACTGAACTCATAGAGTTCCTGGACAAATTTAGCATTATATTATTTGTAATATGACTGCATGATGACACTAGAATTAAAGATTTATTAAAGTGTATGACTTTATATCTAATGTTTTTCAAAAACAATCATGGCTGATGAAAAAACAATTTGAAAAGGGAGAGACTATACTTTGTGTTAAATTTCTATTATTTCAGATTACTCTCAAGTAGAAAAGTATCAAGTGAAGCTGATGTGTGGCGAGCACTATGTCACATAATGGCTTCCTTGCATCACCACATGGGTGATGGTTTCAGTGAGATCCCCCTTCCACTGTTAAGCACATTATACATATGACTTCACTATGATTTCCTATGACTGCGGACAAGGCAATCATTACAATAATGCAATACAGTTACTGAAGACAGATAAGAGGCACGTGTTTACTATTTCCGTAAGTGGGAGTAGTGACGTTCAAGCCTATTTAACAACCCTGAAGAATATTAATAACGAGGAGATACAGTATATCCTCCACTCTGACTTGAATGACTGATTGAAAAGGATGGTTGAGCTTTGGCTGGCCAAACTGTTGCTGCTGTTCTCCATGTTGGGGACTCTGACTCTAGCTGAGAAATCAGAGTTACTGGAAGAGAATGGCCAACAGAACAACATCCCTGGAGATCAGGTGGCACAAATTACACCATCACCACCACGACACCACAGAGATGAGATTGAGACACACTCATGCCACCCAGACATGTGTGCCATCCTGGCAGAGCTTGGAGCCATACACACTAGACTGGCAGCAGCAGAGAGAGAAGTCCAGGAGCTGAGGACAGAGAACAAGGGTAAGGCTGGCCACTTAAAGATGTTCAAATGGTTTGAATTGAAACAGGTTGTTTTAATCTGCCGTCTTGTTAGGTCTTCAATTTATATTGTCATTATGTAAACACATACACACAAACATATTTACAGTAACACTGCTCTTCAGTTCAAAGGTTGGAGATCCAATCTTTGAAGCACAAGTCAAACATTACCGAAGCTGAGCTGAGTTACCATAAGAGTCAACTGGAAGAACTTGGAAGAGGTAATACAAGGGATAAAGATTTGCTTTAATACCAACATCTCTCTCCCCATCTTATATATCACATGTCTGTCTGTTTCAGGGAAGGTGGCATTTTCTGCCTCTATTGGTGGCACAGGAAACACTGGACCGTTTAATGTAGAAACAACTCTCAAGTACAAGAATGTATTCACCAATATAGGCAATGCCTATAATCCAGCCACAGGTATGTTGAGAGTAAACATGCACAAGCTGTGTGTTGATTGTGATACATTTTGAAGAAATGTGCTTATGTAACGGAGGCCAGCTAGCGCGGCTAGCTCGGTAGTAGTGTGTAAATCCTCATCACCCAATTCCATGGGCACTTCTAACACGCTGAGTTAGAAGCTCGGGCTTTTAGCTCAGTTGGTTAGAGCGTTCCATTCCCACACCGGGAGTTTGTAGCTTGCGGGGTGGCGGGTTCGAGACCCGTGTGCGGTGCGGACTGTGACCGGCTACATTGGTGCCGTGACCCGGATGGGAGTGAGGATTTGGAGGGTGAGTGTAACGGAGGCCAGCTAGCGCGGCTAGCTTGGTGGTAGTGTGTAAATCCTCATCACCCAATTCCATGAGTGCTTCTAACACGCTGAGTCAGAAACTCAGGCTTTTAGCTCAGTTGGTTAGAGCGTTCAACTGCCACACCGGGAGTTTGTAGCTTGCGGGGTGGCGAGTTCGAGACCCGTGTGCGGTGCGGACCGCCACCGGCTACGCTTAGCCTGCCTCAATTTTTTTTTAGGAAGGGGAAATTCACGCTGGCAACCAAACCAATAGAGCTGAAAGATTAAGAAAATAACCCTAACTCCCACATAGGGGAGGTGGTTAAAAACAAACAAACAATTCACTAAATAAATAATTTGGCTTGTGATTTGCCGTTGCCCCGATGATGACTGACGTGATGTAGCACCTGTGTCGAAATTGAAGAATTTACAAACTGTTGATAATTGTACCTCAACTTATCAAGGGCTCCTCCATCCCTTCTCTCCGAGAAACATGTAGGCTAATTTGAAAAATAGTCATTTGTTTTGCACAAAAAAACAAAAGACATCTGTGTTGCACTGGTGTTCTTTTTACAGATATTGCCCTGGTCCTGTCCTGGTTATACCAGATTTACTTTACTTTCAAAAGCATGAACACTCTCCTTTCTATTTGATTACTTGTAAATATTATCTTTATTTGTTTGTGAGTGTATTAACCATGTGTTTATGTGTTTCTTTTAAACAGGAATATTTGTTGCCCCAGTCAAAGGAATCTATTACTTCAACTTCTGCTACCATGCTTCCCAAAAGGCAGGAATTAAGTTATACAGAAATGATGAGCTCATAGCAACAACATCACATTCTCTTTCAATCACCAGCTCTGCAAATGGATCCAATGGTGTTACACTTCAGCTGGAGGAGAGGGATCACGTCTACATCAATCTCCACCCAGGTTGTTGGGTTTGGGATGGACCAAATCGTGACACTGTGTTCACAGGCTTTTTGGTCACCCAATTATGAAGCAGCCAACAAAACACCATACCAAGGATTCTTTATACTCTTATCACATAATAGAAAATTGGGGGTTTGAATCTCAAGAGGGGTTTGGTGTGTGTGACAGTGTGTGAGTGTGTGCGCTTTTGAGGATGGGGTGGGGCGGGGTGGGTTGGGGGGGTGTTGGGGTATGGAGGAGTATATGCTTAATAAAATAGAT
>JAODXP020001942.1:0-25939 GCA_027497455.2 Sardinella longiceps | reverse complement strand
TCCCGTTCTTAGGTCTATCAGAATTCAGAGCAGTGAATTTTTTTCGGTTTGTGTAAGCTAGCCTGCATCTTTTCCATGTTTTAAGATATCAAATCCTGTTCTGGCTTGTATGAAGTACAAAGCTTATTACATGGCTTTTATATTTTTGCATTAAAATTAAGCTGATTTTTTTTCAGCCAAGTAATTGCCACACAGTTATTTATTGTATGACAAACAGTACAGCTCATGCCTTGCTTCTTGCTGTGGAACTACTTCACTTGTAGCTTCTAAATATATAAAGAGTGCTAGCTCCCTGGCAATGGCTTCACATTAGGTATACCACAGTTTTACTAATGCTTAGTCACAGTCTACTCGTGCAATCAATCAAGCCCAATATGATTAAGGTCATGGTGATGAATATGATGAAGCGGAAGATGATGACATGCAACAACCACTCCCTCCTTCTTTGCTTTAAAGCAGCGCTTTCATCACTATTTCAGATATATATTTTTAATATAATATTTTGTTTCTGGTTCACAGATGAACTTGGATGGCATGTAGTCATATAAAGGGTTGATAACTAAAACCATAATTGCCATCAGCCATCCATGATGTGCATTCTGCAGTTCTAGATGATAAACAACCTCAAGATAAAAGAAAACCTATAGTTGCAATATGGCATTGTTCACTGCATAACTATAACAACCTACCATCATCAAACACATCAAAACGTGCTGCTTAAAAAAAAAAAAAAAACTTTCCGCAATTTTTCCTGGCCCCCGCAATTTTCTCGCAATAAAATGCCTAAAATCAGTGCAACTTCTGCCGCAACTTTTCAGAAAACCTGCCGCGAAATCAAGCATTTTTGATCGCAACAATCACAAAAAAGGCCCGCGAAATCCTGGGGGGACTGACATACAATGAAATACTTTCGTAAAACATGTAGCCTAGTGAAAGGTGTTTTCAAAGAGAGAGAGAGAGTAATGAGGTCTGTAGGAGATGTGGTGCATGGAGAATCCAGTCTACAGGGTTCGTACAGGTGCTTTAAAACCTTGAAAATGCTTGGATTTTAATGTGGTGTTTTCAAGGTTTGGAATGTGCTTGGTTTTTGCCACAATGCTTGATAATGCTTGAAATTGTAAATCCATTTGCTCTGCACAAATGTTCACTTAATCGTTCGCGTTGTAGATCGAATAAAATGATGATCGTATATGAAAAGTGCTCCACTTGGTTCTGATCAGAGCGCGAGTGACCATGAACACGCCCCTTCAAAATTTGCGAGTAGGCTTGTGATGGTGCATGTCAACGTTACTGAATGTTAGTGGTAAGTTAACAACTTGACATGGAGAGTAATTTTCAGAGTGCCACTAGCACTCCCTTTTCATCATCAATAGCCGGGTTTACATGGACAATTCTAATCGGAATAGAAACGGAATAACTGCTTAATCAGAATAGAAATCACCCATGTAAACACCCTGACCGGAATAGATTTTCTATTCCGAATAAAAGGGGTGGTTTATTCTATTCCGGTCGCCTTTTAACAATGCATTTTAACGCTCGATCGGAATAGACTTTTACACCGCATGCTCACTGCTCATCTTTCAACATAAACAAGCCTGTAGGCTATTTCACAAAAAATAAATGCTTCCGATTGCTATTTCACTGCTGCTATGATCATCCTCAACATTTAGTTAACTACGGAAAACTTTGGGACTAATGTGCGGTTGGGACAGCATTACCAAGGTAACGGCAACGTTAGTCTGCTGATACAACAGCAGTTTTCTGCTCACCTCATCCAAAAGTCGCCTACTTCAGTGTGATGCGTTACCCGCAGTTGGTTACCTCATAGCCGCACGAAAAAGACGTCTTTGATTACCATTTTGAGGTGATTTTTAAAACAAGCTAAATGCGCGCCTACGTCACATGACCAACGTAACATCTAATCAGAATAGAATCATTCTGCATGTAAACACACGTTTCAATCAGAATAGTTTAGCCTATTCGGAATAGAACAATCTGATTAGAAATGTCCATGTAACCGGGGCTAATGTAGGCTAGATAAGAATCATGTGTGACCCTGCACGTCAAAATAAGTCGCTTGGCACATTTTTTCAAAATTATGTTATTGCATCCACGTGAAAGACGAGAAAATAAGCTTTCAAACGACACCAATATCGACAATATTGGCTAACAAATGACGGAGATATGGGCGTTCAAAGTGTTACAATGTTACAAGTCAGTAAAAAAAGAATGCTGAGAAAAACCACGATGAAGTTCATTAGCAATGTGACAAGGCTAGCTTCTGATGTGATTAGGCTAGCTTCTGATGAACCACTTCATTCTGCTGCCTACTACTACCAGTCTAACTTAAAAGTTAATTGATATCGACTGATCTAACATGCAGTCATGGCAGGAATACATCTAATTGTGGACTTTACATGAAAAATGGATATAACATGGATAGCCTATAACTTGAACTGTAACACAAGGTAAGAGCCAGTGTTTTGGTATTTTAAGTAGGCTATGCAACGATGCTAACTTTAAGATATGTGTAGATGCAGATGTCGATAAGGGATTTATGGTTGCCATGTCTCCTGTCTGAGTGATATCCTTGAAGTAGAGCAATCAGCAGACAGTTAATATTTGGCTTATACCGATTTTAGCAGTACTAAACACTCAACAACTTTTTACTGACTAGCTGAGCCAAAGATAGGCTACTTTATCCCCTTCTCCGACTAGCTATCTTCAAGCTCAGTCAGCAACTCGACGCTCCATCTAGAGGATTTTTAGGGGTCCAAACAGCTTGCAAGTTAAAAATGTTGTTTCGAAATATTGGAAAGGCCCTTGACATTCATATAAATCATTAATATGAAATTCACATTAATATTTTTTTCCTTCTAATCTATGACGAATGCTCACCTGCCTTGCTGGTGGTAGTCTACTATAAAGCCTTAGCATTAGAAATCTTTGATATGACAGCTAAGTTAGTAAGTTAGTACAATGCTAAATGAATACATGCCTCTTAACAAACAAGTTTTTAACCCATTTAAGGTTTGAATTTCGGCACAATTGAATTAGAATCTGAAAGTGTAGGCTTTATACTATCAAATTATGCTAAAATGTGAAATTCGACTTTTTTGGTGCAAGCATTCCATTTTTAGAATTTTCTCAGAAACTAAGCTTGCGCGAAGCGACTGATTTTGACGTGCAAGGTCACATATATAACCAAATGCAGTCTGTTTAATATGAATATAAATTGAGATCGCTAGGTCGGCGTTGGTTGAAATAATGCGTCTGTAGCCTATTTGCGCTAATCAACAATAACATGTCTAACGCAGACTACCCTTAACAATTTTTCAAACATGTAGCCTAGCCAAATTATCTAGCACAGTGTGCCTGTTTATAGGCCTAGCCCCTGTTACTGAAAGCGTTTGATTGTGTGAGTAGACCGTATTCGTAGAAAATGTTTGGTGCGTTGAAATAGCGTGCGCGCCGCACCCTAGTCGGTGGAGTGCGCATATGACCACACGATAACGTTACTCAAAGTGAATAATGAAAAAAGTCGCGCTTCTCTTGTAAGCCTACCACTCAACAAGGCATGCATATTGTCTGATACGTTAGCTTTGTGCACTAGCGCTAAAAAGTCATCTTTTCAAATGGACATTAATATCTTAGAATGACATCATATTAAGTCTTTATATACAAATATCTAATCATTTACCTCTAATTTTTCATAAAATAACTGCTATTATAGCAGATGTGCTAAAAACAGTAAAATACATGCAACTTTGAGGGGTCCCAAAACGCCAAAGTTTTGGGATGCCTTTCTGTGAGTTACCTTGGCACTCTGCAAAGACATGCAAGCTTAACTTCAAATTGGCTGAAGTTATTGATTTGAAATTAAAAACACATGGAGTTAACAAACAGGTGGATATATTAAAATGATGAGAGGAAGAAAATATTTTTTTCTTTTTGTAAAACTTGACTTCAAAGTTGAAAGTGGGCTTAAATGGTACGTGGGCTTAATGGGTACGTTTACCCTATGGCCTTCAGTTTTGACAATCACTCATTGACAATAGTTGGCTAGTAGTTGGCCCACTGCTAAATAATACATCAGATGTGTTTCTGTTCTTTAGGCTTATCTGAGAATGGAATATATAGCAGGATGGTTAATGTGGTAGGTAGTTGGACCAATCAGTCATTTTAAGTGAGTGTTAGTGACTGATTTCTCACGGAAAGTGTCAGAGCACTTTGACAAAAGACAATTTTTTGAGTGGCAGATAGCCTATAGCCTATGATAACAGTGCACCTATAGGCTAATTTCAATTTGGAAGTTTTGATATTGCCTACTTATTTGAGTTTTCTTAGGGCATGAGCTATTTGTGGTAAAAAGTATTTAGTCTCTATAATAGTCCAATATTATATGGATTATAATAATCCATATAGTCCCTTGCAGTAGTTTTATAAGTTTATAGGATTAATTGACCTAGGATGTGTTGGCTACATTGTATTAGGCAGAAAAAATATTATAAACTATGGTCTGTATGACAAGGCTGTATGATTAATTTCTTTTGTAGTATCCAGTCTTGCGTTGCTTTTAGGTGACAGAATGAGCTGTAAAAATGGGTGTTGCTCATTGCTACATGTGAAGTTGTGGCCCCATGCTCTGTAGTACAGTATGCTTCGCCAACTATAATACTGTAAGCAGCTACATTAAGCAAAGCACACTGGAGGTGGTGCCTGCACATCAGGGTGATAGTCAGATAGTTTCTGGCCCTCTGATCCTTGGCAAACATTTGAGCAGTTGCCTATTTAGCTCCATCACTATAAACAAACTCAACGAACTCGCCAGATATGCGTGAAATATTAGCCTGGGAGTTCCCATGCTCCTTTGTGCGCTTATTTCATTTCACTCTGCAAAGCAGTATGGTGACCATGGCCGATTTTCTTGCCTGCTTTCAGTATCCAATCATAGAACAAAAAGGGACTAGCACGGCCCTCGATTGCATTTTACGTCAAGTGGTGGCTCTGGTATTGGCTCTGAGCTATGTACAAACGCTATGATAGACATTCGTAGCACCCAATAAACGGTTCTGGACAACGGTAAACGACACTTCCGCTACGAGAAAAGCAATAGATGAGTCTCCAGACTAAATATCACTTCTGATTTTAGTTTGGCGTTCGCCAGGCTAGTGAAATATAGGTGCTGGGAAAGTTTGAAAATTGACAATGAATGTGCTTGAAAAGTGCTTGAATTTCATATTGAAAAAGGTGTACGAACCCTGAGTCTATCCTCACCCAAGGTGATCACAGGCCTGAGAGAGTCAAAGCAGAGCAGCCAGAGTCCAATGATCTTGCAGCTGGACTCACTGACGCAAGCGGGTGTATCGATAGTTCACACCTGGGGTTCACCGCACAGGCAAATGATCTTAGTGCATTCTTCCGAACACAGCCCCCAGCGATGCAACGACCAGGCTCCTCTCCTGTATGAAGCATAGGCTACCACCTTTACTAAGCCACATATCACCATCATCTCCCAAGTTTTGATAGCCTCGTCTCTGCAACTGAAGCGCCATAGATGAGATGATAACGGAGAGACGGCTCATGCAGCATAGCCCTCACGGAGCGCATTATTTGAACTGACGTTCAATAGAAAAATGCAAACAGATCTAAACTTCCAAAGAAAGATAGAAACTTTCTAAACACTTAACAAAAAGCAACAGAAAGTCAACAGGAATCATGAAGCCCATTACTGGTTACAAGAAAGTGAAAGAAACTTGAAAAATAAAGGAAAGGGTGAGAATAAGAGGGGGAGCTAACAGCTACATTTTATTGCTTTTCGATACAGCCCAGGACCTACTCAGCCTGGGATCTACTTGGCCCGAAACTACACTACCCCGCTTTTGGCTTGCATTTCCACTGAAAACATAAGCCCGACTTGGCCCAAATGACGTTGGTGGGTTAGGCGGAGTTATGTCGGCGGAGACATATTAGCGGAGAATTAGCACCGGTGAATTAGCGCCGACAGCTAACCCATTGGGGCAGAATTTTAAACGGTTTTGAACATCGTAGTATGCTCCAAATATCACCCCCAAAGCTGTGCAACATCATTGAACATCTTACAACACAGAACTGAAAATTAAAAAATTAATGTTTAAATATGCTAATGAGGCTAAAGCTCATTAAATATGAGCTAATTTGCATATAGGCCTATTTCAACACACTAAAACTCAAAATCGGAAAAAGCCAGGTTCAAAATTATTTTTTAATCTTGTTGGAAAAAAAAAAATACAGAAGGGAGTATGGATATCTCACTTAGTTTTCCAGAAAATCAAAAAATACTGCCAAAGGCCTTAAAAAATGGATTTTCTATTTTTAGACATGAATAAAATGTCATATAATTCAAGTTTAGCAAAATATACCAACAAATCCTTCTGTAAAAATCTTCAACTAGTTGGGAATAAGACTGGAAAGATTGGTTTATGTAGGTGGTACACAAGTGGAGTTTTAGTGCTTTCAGTGTGTGAAAAAACCCATTTTGAGAAAACGGCCATTAAAGATTTGTATGGCTAAATTCCACAGATTTCCTCTAAAAGCCAAAACTTTCACACAAAAATGTCTTCAAATCATATAGAGATTAATGTGTCTCACAGTATAACATCCCAAACACATAAATTGATTAGAAAACATCATATAAACATGGCCTTCTACTGAAGACCATCACTTGAATATCACAAACTGGCATCGGAACTGCCAGAATACAACCTATGCACAGCCGCCTAGTTCCCCCAGGTTAATTCACAGTCTAGGCTACATGTAGAACTATATGGACTATGTGTCTTTTGACCACTTTGTCTGGACTGACACTATTACACCTCAGTTTCACATTGGTAGACAGGACAATATTAGCTGATATTAGATGAGAGTGTCATCATTCTTGCTTTCATTGCCACATGCTCTGAAACCACAACTTTTCCATAGCCACCAGCATGGCAGAGACACAGGTACTGTATTAAAAATACAAATAGCTATACTGGTTGCTGTTTCAACCCTGCTTTCCCCCTGTTTAGCAAAGCATAGGCTAACTGTCAGCTTTATGACCTTAGCCCCCTAAGAAACACTCGATAGACCTACACCTACCATGCGGCAGTGAGCATGACTAATTCATGATGAGCATGCAAGTTTCACTATTTCATGACCAGGGTATGTGTTGAGAGCAACCATCTCCTTGAACACATGATTTTGTCATGTGATTAGAACTGACTAGGCCTAAACTGCTTATTTTCTGCACATCCGTAGGGTACCTGCAGTGCTTAATTTGTAAATCAGTAGGTAACGGAACGCAAAGTACATTATAACGACAAGTCGATGACGACATGACTCGGTCCCGGAATGCACAAAAAAGCATCAAGTGAATTGCCACTTCTACAGCTGTGGCACATAAAAGGCTCAATTTCAGACAACATCCCTTTTATAAATGCCATAAGATTGCATTACTAAAAACCCCTGATCCAGCGCTACATGCAAGTACAAACATTCAAGAAAACAACCATATTTTGAGTGCGTTAACTTTTGGTACAGGCAAGGGCGTCAGTTTGGTTTCTGAAGTGCTGGGGACAAAAACACTTAGCCTGGGAATTCCCATGCTCCTTTGCTCGCTTATTTCATTTCACTCTGCAGAGGAGCATGGTGACTATGGCCGTTTTTCTCGCTTACTTTCGGTATCCAATCGCAGAACAAAAAGGGATTTGTACGGCCCTCGATTGCATTTTACGTCACGTGGTGGCTCTGGTATTGGCTCCGAGGTATGTACAGACGCTATGATAGACATTCGTAGCGCCCAATAAACGGCTATGGACAATTGTAAACGATGCTTCCGCTACGAGAAATGCAATAGGTAGGTCCCCAGACTAAATAGCCTATCACTTGTGATTTTAGTTTGGCATTCGCCAGGCTAAAAAACACTGATATACAGCTTGGTTCCAAAGTGCTGGGGATAGAAATTTCTTAATGTTTCTTTTATGCTTCTGTCTATACAAAATTGCAATATGTAAGCCTATCTTTTCGCAGAAAAAAACTATTATCTAGACCTATCTAGGTGATACGTGAGGAATTTATGTTTGGACAGCTTTGCGCACGCGAGTAGCGCTTGCAATCTGCTGCGCTCTCTCGGCAGATCTCAGTCAGACCTAGGCTATAACGTAGGCTAAAATAAAGCGTCTAATGTGACGGAAAAATAATTAACATGATCCCTTTCGATGACAATGCGATGCTTAGGGCATTTTATAAATCACTAGCCTATTTTCATTCTCACAAACCGCCCTAATCTAACGCAGTGCGGATGATTATTTCCACAAGGAATTTATAAATCACCATTTATTAAATAGCCTAAAAAAATGTTTTCACACTTAAGTTGGTTATTAAATAATTTACCATAGATATGTAGGCTACTCAGACAGACCACTAGAGCTGATATAGGCTAGCCTATGTCTTATAATAACGAATGTACAATAATAACGAAATGTGGAGATGTAAAGATTTCAGCTGCTGTAGCCTGGCTGAACAACTGCTCCCTGGCGGTGAACTAAACGACGGCAATGGGGCCTAAACGACTCTTGCCAAAATGCAAAAGGCCTAATGACCTGTATTCCGGTGTAGCTGAATGCGATCAAGGTAGCCTAAACGTGCAGCAATTTGAAACACAGCGCATTGTAACCTCCGTCTATTTGCCAAAAATCTTCTTGTTATGTTCTCGATGATTTAGGCCTGCATACCTAATAAATGAATGAATGAGTAGGCTCATCTCAGGGCGGAGTGAGCGATGTGTCCGAGGACCAGGGTATAAATTATTATGTAGCCTTTACCTTTCCAAAGAATAGGAAAGCCTACAATAGGCAGAAAATGTACGGGACTAATTCAAAAGAAAAATAGCCCTGGCCAGTGATGCAGAAAGAC
This sequence comes from Sardinella longiceps, assembly GCA_027497455.2. NCBI lineage: Eukaryota > Metazoa > Chordata > Actinopteri > Clupeiformes > Clupeidae > Sardinella > Sardinella longiceps. The sequence continues at coordinate 17,005 of JAODXP020001942.1, read as the reverse complement.
GCTTTTAAAAGTTATGCTTTTAAAAGTTATGCTTTTAAAAGTCATTAAACGTCCCGAAAACAAACTCAATGGTTTCTATGAACTAACTGCTCTATTAGTCCCAATGTAAATTATTGTAACCACACAGTTTGATAGCAATATAAGTCCCAAACAAAACGTTAATCTCTTGGTCAACAAACGTCGGGCTGAACGGTTAAAAGACGCAATACTTCACCAGCTGATGTCTTCAAAGAAAAGCTTGCGGTAACTTCCTATAACTTCACCAAAGTGACTAGTCTTCGATTCAGACTTTAGCCTAGGCTACATGAACACGCTGAAGTAGTCTATGTCTGATCTTGTACAGTAGGCTAAGTAACATGATCTACACTCACTGAGATAGGCTACCTACCACAAAGTAAATGTTAGAATTTGCGCATAAGGCCTAGGAAAAATCTGCTTTGTTTTACACCAAGATGAGCACAGCTGTTGTTTAGACCTTGCCTGATTTTTAATTAAGCGTCGCGGCTTGTCACTCACTCCACTCGGCCCTGAGACTGCCACCTAGTGACGAACCCGCGAAAGGACAACATGACATGACGTGCATTATTTATCACAAATGCTGCAATAGTAATCAAATGCTGCCTTGTGATGTGAAAATGTCCAGACAAAATGTGCAGATCGTGAGTTTTTATGAGTTTCCGATCGTAATTTATTTCAGTTCTATTTATCACAGAGTTCCAAAAATCATATAGAACCTGTGTGAGGGTTTCTATTTTCGTACATTAAAAAAAAAAAAGGCAAAAACGTAACAAAACAAAAACGTGGATATCGTAGCCCTGGCATTTATGTACCATGCTTAGAGATTTTGTGTTAATATGTTATTTTCAATTGTCAATAGCGCTGGGGACAAAATCTGTCATGACAAAAAGTCCCTGGGACATATCCCCGGCGTCGCCGGCTAAAATGACGCACTTGGGTACAGGCAATATGTTTTGTGTGTGTGTGTGTGTGTGTGTGTGTGTGTGTGTGTGTGTGTGTGTGTGTTACGGGCAACAAATGCAAAAGGACATTTTTGTAAAACCATTCACCAGTACACACCATTCGTTTGCCCCTCTCACTGACACACTGACCTCCTCGATTTGCCAGTATATTCTTAAGTTTCGGTTTTGTTCCTCTTGAGGCGTGGTTTGTCAACAAATCCCCGGCGACGAGTAACATTGAATTTAATTAATAAATACATGAAGGTATGAAGACTTATTATGAAAACAAAATCCATCAATTTATTTTGTACAATTCATGAATTGATTTTATACATTTTAAAACGTTGTCATGATTTTTTTTTTTTTTTAAATAAAAAAATAGTATTATTCACGAGAGGTGGCGGATCAGCCAAAATAAGTCCCGGAAAGCGGGGGGTCAAAATGACGAGGTGGGGGATCCTGTTCTGGCATATTCCGGCACAAATTAAGCACTGGGTACCTGTGTGTGTGTGTGTGTGTGTGTGTGTGTGTGTGTGTGTGTGTGTGTGTTCATTATCATATATAATGTAATGTTACTGTATATACCATATCTAATATCATATTATATGTAAACCTGTACCTGTGTGTCCTTACTATAGCTGTATGTGACTGTATGGAATATTTTATCTCAAGATAGAAACCATTTTAAATTTCCTGAGAAGAGAGGCCCACTATTTGTAGGCTATATGGTGCATTCATTTTCTCATCTAGTTAGTTCAGCACCAGCCCCCAATGCATCAATATCTAGGCCAGGGGTCTCAAACTCAAATGAGCCGGGGGCCACTACGGTCAACATTGTCTGACTGGAGGGCCACCTCAGGGGTCAATTGTAATTACGGTACAACACTTTTTTATTTTTTTTATTTCTACGTTTATTTAACAGGAACCTGCACATTTCATTTGCAATTATTTTGCGTGTTTTTTTGTTTTAATCTAAAGATGTGATATTCAATCTTAAGCCTATATCTCTCAATGCATAGCCTATGAGAAAAAATATCTTTGCACTTTTAAATATAGGATTGTCTGGAATCTGGTAATATAAGAGTCATGATAATGGTATTCTGTATGACTTTGCAACAATACATGTGCAGACAATATTTTATTAAAGGTGCACACACCAAGCCACACCAAGCCGTTTTTACCTGTTGCTTTTGGTATAGAATAGGTCTATATGACCTCGAGTTACACCGTGCATGTGAAAATGTAATACTGTCTTCGCTATCGGCAATAGCCCATTAAAAGAAATATGCGGAGAAATTAGGTCAATTTGAATCCATGGTCTGTGCTACGTAGTATAGTCCACGTTGCAGCCATTGGCTGACTGAGGAGAATTATCGCCCAATCCATGCTCTCCTGTATTTGACTAAAGCCCGCCCCTTGAAATACTCGCGAGAAAGAAGGAATATCCATGAAATGGTAACAGGCAACTATTTTTAGTTTTAACTGAATATCAAGACGTTAGTGAGTTTAGCTTTGGCTATGAGTTTAGCAAACTGTTAACTCATCTACCTGCTAGTCCATCATTTATTCAGTGTCCTGTATATTTTGGGAAGAACTTGTCAACTTGGCTAATTCAACAGTCTTGGTAAGTGTAATGTTAATCTGACTGTGGATATAGGCAAACAGTCGGCTACTCTTGCAATAAGTATCTGATTATGTTGGCTACTGTGACATCCTGACTGTAGTAAGCTTACCTTTGCAAAGTGGCCGTTTACAATCTGCAAGCTAGGTTGGTGCAGATATCCTCTTTCTCGGTTTCATGATATTCCAAGGTTTTTTTTTTTCGTACCTCGCAACTCACAATTAAAACTAATGTAAATATTCGGCCATGTGCTTTACAACGTCGAGCTTCAGCAGCGAATCAGAGCGCAGCCCATTGTCACAGTGGAAAAACACCCGGAAGAACCGCATGAAATTTTCGAAGGCTTTTCCTACACTCTGCAAACGATCTCATTACGGTCTCCTTGGACCGTTCTCAGTTCAAGTGCAGTCGCATACCCTATTTGTAGACCTCAAAGAACAATTTAAATACCCTGTAGTGGTGTGGCATGGCACCTTTAATTATTATGAATATTAAATATAATATATTGTTATGTTGGATCTTGAGAAAACATTTCTACCATCTGCCCTGACAAACAGTTAGTTAAAAGTTAGTCCTGACAGATAGGGGGCAAAAAAAAAAAAAAAAATCAACTATTTTGGGATGACACTGTTGAAGACAATGCAGAAACTTTATATGATTTCAAGATCGGATTACTTGGAAACCGCTAATCAAAAAGACGAGTGCTATGCACCATTGTAATCAGATCTCCTGTTTATTTTGATATGTGGTTTGTCATAGTTAAGTTAAGAATCCGTGAGATATTACACAGAAAACAATATAGCCTATGACATGGACGCAGCTGTATTGGTGATCATAATTTTGATACAAATTCAACGCTAATTATCTCGTGATGCGTTCATCACAGAAACTACTACTAGCTTATGCAGATTCCAATGATGTCCTTATAATTTCTGTACGATTAAAATTCTGCAAGTAGCGTGACGGAGAAGAATGGGTGCGCCTGTCGGAATTGATGTTGCGCCTCTCTCCAGGGCCGGGTTGCATTATAATTTTGGCACCAACTCGCGGGCCGGATCTGGGCCGAACCCGGGCTGGAAGTTTGAGACCCCTGATCTAGGCTAAAATAAAACCAGAGCAAACTAAATCAAACAGGTGCACATCCCCAGCTTCATAAAATAGGCTACTGATTGTCTGATGTAAAAGACTTAGGATCAGCTGGTTCATTTAGGAATAATAGGCACAACTCTTTGTGAACCTCTAAATGTAGCCTATAAAATAGCCAATTTAATAGTTTCGGATGAGTCATTTATTATCACAGAATTCTCATGCCTGTTGCTCTCTTGGCATGTGTCTGACACCTGGAGTCTTTTTGTTGTTGTCATTGTTTGGCAAGGGCAAATGACCTTGCATGCGTGCGTCTAATGTTAGGCCTACCACTTGGAGACGTCTGAATATGTACACTTCGGCAGTACTTGACACCCTCTCACACACTGCCCTTGATGTGCAAATGGGAATAACACCCCTTATTCTTTGCATCGATGTTAAATTGCAGGTCATATCAAGCACATTTTGGACAAAAAGTCCGCTGACAACTTCATTCTTTTGTATAAACAAACAGGCTACTGTTTCACGATAGTCACTCAATTTTGGCTGCATGAACTCTAGGGTTTCTTTATGGTGTCTTACGTAATGATATACTGTTCAAATGCATTTCATGAACAATTTTATTGATTTAATGTGCTTCAGATGTTCTTACCAGAGTCAACTTTAGTGTCTAGAAGTTTTAAATCCTTGCGCTTTTGGCGATAGGACCAGCCTCCAAGCTATCTAGGAAGTGTCAGAGCATCCCACGTGACGGGTTCTAACCAATCGCGTTGATGGATTTCGAGCTCAGCCAATGAGAGTCAGTTTTTTGACCTATGGAAATTCACGATTGGTGGTTTATACAGTGGAAATATCCATATTTGGAGTACACAACGTCAATCCTGGGAACTAGACTTTTCCAACGAGCCACGGCATGCAATATAAATGACAGAACTCGCGATTTGAAACTAAGCGTAAGAATGCTAACTTTTCGTGAATCTCCGGTAAAATTTACATGTAATGCGCAAGTCGACAAAATGTAATGAAATAAACACCTTTTTGTGTAATTTGAACAATTTTTGTGCAACTAAATGAAAGATTACATGTTTAGGATGTAAACTATCACAAAATCTCAAATTTGACCAGGACATGAAAAATCGATGTTTTCACCTGCCGTGTCTCGCCTTAAAGGTGCAATATGAGTTCCTGCATGGCTTTCCAAGTGATTTCAAGTGATTTTTATCTTAAATCGCAGGCATCTCCCCTTGATTCACTAGCAGTTTGCCCACTAAATACACCGATGAGCATTACACAGTGTATTCAGGAGGAAGAGAGCTAGCGAATCAAGGGGAGAGGCCTGCGGTTTGAGATAAAAATGAAATCACTTGGAAAACCATGCAGGAACTCATATTGCACCTTTAATGATGGTAGGCATGCAATCTTTGTGCTTATCAATTGCACTTTCCTCTAGTCTTCTTAATTCTTTTATGAATTATAATCTACAGGATCCATCTGTGACGCAGGTGACACAAAATGCTCCCCCTGGTTTGGAGGAATATAACCCTTTTACAGATGCAAAACCGGTAAGTCTCATTTGGTGAGTGTAAGCTCCCAGACTTATTCCCTAAAGTATCAAAACGGCATTGACATTGTGTATTCAAAATTGATAAGAGAAAAACATAGTGTAAGACTTAAAGTACATGAAAAGGCATTAGGCCTACTCTAAATACATTGAAGGAGTAAGTTATTTATATATATATATATATATAACTCATATACGTATAAGTTGTGTGTAACAAATAATTGACAATAATGTGTAACAAATAATTGATTGCTTCATTACAGGATAATGCCTGTAGAATATGTGCCACAAGAATTAAAACGTTATGATAAAAAGTTGGAGCATTTGACAGGGAACGAACGACGGTGCATGCACAATGTGGCCATGTGCCTGATCTCAGTGTGTTTACCTGACGGTGAAACGTGGAAATAGCAAGTGGGAGACAAATGGAAGGCCGACCTGAGATAGAGGATGCACCAGCGTCATACGTCTGGAGTCTGGGAGCATTTTGGATTTAAAGTAAACTATGATGATAGTTGAAAAAAAACAGTCGATAAATCCACGATGTTGCGCCCAGGCAGAGCCCAAATAGACTTTCGGAGTTACATTTTTCCCCGAAAGGCTGGTCGCACCAGTGTGACCCCCGTTTTTTTTTTTGTCGCACTATTGAAAAATTAAGTCGAAGTCAGTGTGTTGTAATATGATAATATGACTAGGGCAAAAAATGCCCTTATGCACTGCATCTACTGTAAAGAGTGCGGAAAGGCGATGGCTGGTAATAGTTCGTTTGCCAGTGCCATATTCCCTTTATTGATGATTACCGAGTACAGACCCCTCCCGTCAGGGTGGCAGAGGGGTAAGTAAAAACAGAAGACCCAGCCAGTTGCAGCTGAGTTGCAGTTAGCCTGTAATTTATTTCTTATAGAGTAGCCACTGTCCCGTTTTTTCATTCTTATTGGTTGCCTGACCATGAAATCTAACTCACTCTCTCTCTCTCTCTCGACATCAACTTTTTAAATTGACTATTTTCTCCTCGCCAATCCATTTAGCGAATTTTACCGCAACAATTGGCCTTTCAACCTCTTTGCCGGTTTAGCAAACGCAGGTCTTATATTTAATTTCAGCACTCTCTTTTCAAACAGTTAAGGTGTCTAAGCTATGTTCAGTAGATAGGTAGGATCTAATTTTTCTTTCTCTCACCCCAACGAATCTAAGAGACAGGCGAGTAGACTTTTTCCTTAAAACGGCAACAGCATAAAAAAAAAAAATTGTTATTCTGTTCATATTATAGGCTACCAAAATGGTAGGTGTATGACTTCTGCCCATGATTTAATGGCAGCAGTAGATACATTATTGCAATCTCTCTTTTTGGGTTATTTCCCTTTTGTGGAACAGGCATAGAGAAGAATGCAGACAGGTGGGGCCCACATTTAAAGTGGTTACTGTAAAGGGTCTACCACTTCCTACATTGTTGTAATAATAATAATAATAATAACTACAACAACAACAAAAACAACCAGTTTAAAACCTTGTAAACTGCGATGGAAATGTTCGGAAATTTGGGTGCACCTAACTTATGTCCTGGTGCACCCAAGAAAATAAGTTGGGCGCACCAGTGCAACCAGTGCAAAAAGTTAGTCTAGAGCCCTGAGCTCTGACTACAGATGGGTGGACCTCCAGGGCCACCGGAAGTTTCCTGACGGTGACCGCTCACTAGGCTAGCCTAGTTTAAAGCAAACGGTTGACCTTTTAACTTCAATCTAAATGGTAGAAACTTTCATATACAGAACAAACTGGTTAGAAAAGTAAGCAATATCTATGGGTTTGCCGCGCAACTTTTAGAATATTTTCTCCTACTTGAAAGATGCCTTTTAGCCTATTCACGCAGCGCTTAACTATTAAAATGTCCTAACTTTTGTACGTTTGTTGCCGTTGATATTTTAATCTCCAGCATCTAGCTTCTTCACCTACGCTGCTCCTACCCAGCAAAAACTATCGTCTGCACCCATAGATTCTTAAAAGGGCCACCGGTAGCTTCTTAAAAGGGCAACGTCTTAAAAGGGCCACATCACTTTTGATACAGGTGGGCCAGGTTATGCTACATTAACATTACTGCCATGTATGAAAGGATGAACAATAATTATGTAAACATGCTGGTTATGAAATAGTGCTCCACCTCATGTAATGACCTGGTTTAGAAACTAAAATGGATCTAATTTACTTGTTAAAATACTGAAACTACGCAACGGTAGGTTGTCACCTTTTTCAACCCTTATGAGTTTGTAGGCCTGGTAGCCTACATGACATGATGAAGCATAGTTATGGGGGGGGATCGAACCGAACCGAAAACCATGACCCTAAAACCGTGATGCGAACCGAACCGTGAATTTTGTGAACCGTCCCAGCCCTAATGTAATTTATCCTGTTAAAAACAGCAAAGAATATGACAACGTTCATCATTTCTCATCATTTATCTCTTCGGTTGCATCTCTCATTTACACGGAAGCTATTGAAGACGGATGCATTCAAGAACTCCAGGCAAAGTGAAGATTTCTTAGAGCCCAGTCTTCAGACATTTGTGTAAATACAGATAAACAGAGTTTGAGCATCAAAGAGGGTTGAATTAAATGAGTCACCTACGTTAGTTTTACTTCGTTCCTGCTTCTATTTTCGCAATGAAAACTTTGTCATGTCAGGCAGCTGTACAAATTGTTGGCAAGCTAACACAGAGAAAGATAGAATTGATTTGCAAAGAACAGGATTGTCAGACAGGGATTTTTGTATTTAGCGAGAGTACATGAAATGATTCAGTGTTTTTTTTTTCTTGTAGCCAGCTTTCTGACTACAAAAATAGGGGAAAGTATTCAAGAGTGTGGTCTGTGACCCCCAGGAGGTCAGTGTTGGTGTACTTTGCTAAACTTGACCTTTTTTTTTTTTGAGAAGAGTCTGGTAAACAAACCTTCTTATATTAATAACTTGACCTGACCCTAGAGGTAATAGTACATCAATATTGATGTGGTCCTTGACTCTTAAACCCTTGAGTGTAGCATAGCCTGGCCTATGTGTATTAAAAGTGGTGTGACCCATTTAAAGAGCTTATGAAATGAATCTAAATTGTTGGAATTTCACAGTTTTTGTTGCTGATTCCAAAGCTTCGAAGCCTTGTGATTAAAACGAGATATTATCTGCGTAATAATTTATCCGGGAAGTCATGTTAAAACGTGCTCAGAATGACCAATATTTTGTCTTTTTGTGCAAATTCAATTTTTATGAGTGACGTCATAGGATTGACACAGTCCAAGTCCGAACCATCTAGAAAGATTCTAAATAATTGGAAATGGTAAATGGACCTGGCGATCTCTGGTGAGCCTTCTGTAATTTGAACATACCAGCTGGCTGTCCTCTTCTGAGCACATTTATGTTGTGGTTGTAGTATTTTGGTGAAATATTAAGTCTAAATATACAGTAGAAGTGTTTGTAGTTAGTATTTTTAGAGTCTGTACATGTGGTCCCTAGCTTGGTTTGTCCGAAATTAAGTGGAAATATGCTCTAGAATTGTTTGTACTTTAGACGCTAATAAGGAATGAATGAACTTGACACTGCTACCTGTTGTACTGTAATTTCCCGTTCATAAACCATGGTTAATACATGCATTTTGCATAATAAAAGCAGCTCTGAGGTAAATATTCGGGAGTCTACATCTTAGAAACATTTACGTGTTCACACCTCACAAAAGTTCATGTAGCTTAGGCTAGTCATGGGTGTCTTGTTCGTTCGTATTCACTGAAATTCAGATCATCTTCTTACTGTCAATAATATGAAACGACTGTATGCCGCCTGTGTGGCCTTCTGCTGTCTTTCTGATTGCTTACGAAGAGTTTGACTAGGCAAAGGGGCAGAGGCGGATCTCAGCTGAAATGACGCCAAGGGTCAACATTTTAAAGTGCGGTTAATATACAATTTAACTTTTTACATTTACATTAAAAAAAAAAAAACGATTGTGCGGGCTATCTACGATGCGTCCAATGTACGGGAAATTACGCCATAACTGGCGATCTCTTTCAAGTCATTCAAATAAAAAACGGACATCATGGTTAGTATTTATAGAGTCTGTATGTGGTCCCTAGATTGGTTTGTCTGAAAATTAAGTGGAAATATGCTTCGGAAGTGTTTACTTTAGGTGATAATTAGCATACACAGCATCTGAATGAATGAACTGGCCACTACTGTATGGTGCATACCTGGCGATCTCTTTCAAGTCATTTTTCATTCAGATTTGTGTGGCTTGAATGCAATGAAAGTTTTTTCACGTAATGCTGGATGTGTGTGTTCTTTCGACATGACAAATGTTTATCAGAATTTGCTTCCTTTATGAGATATGGGTCCATCAAATGTATGTTGTCTTCGCAGCCAGCCATACTAGCAATATCATAACAATCCTATGATGTCACGGCCACAGAATGCACACTTTTAAGTTGCCGTTTTAACGAGTTATGCCTGGAAAATTGATTTAAAGTTGGATTGATGGTTTTAGAAAAAGACAAAAATTTCATGTGAATGATGAATATTCATTTCAGTCCATCTGTAAGACGTCACCCTTTTAAGAATCTACGGGTGCAGAGGATAGTTTTTGTTGGGTACGAGCAGCATAGATGAAGAGGCTTGGCGAGGTGGTGACCAGGGGTTTCCCGATGGGGGCATGAATCAGCTAGTAAATTGGCAACAGCCATACTGTATTTACCGAACCAATAAAAAAATAGTTAAAGAAAACAGGATACAGAGTGCAATATAGTGCTTTCAAATAGTATTCTGTCTGTTATTATTATTGTTATTGTTATTATTATTATTATTATTATTATTATTATTAGTTGTAATAGTAGTAGTAGTAGTAGTTAGGAGTAGTATTATATTTAAAACTGTTGTAGTATTATTATTATTATTATTATTAGTAGTAGTAGTAGTAGTAGAAGTAGTAGTAGTAGTAGTCAAGTCAAGTCAAGTCACTTTTATTTATATAGCACATTTCACACAACATAGTTGATCCAAAGTGCTTTAAAAATAATAATGATAAAAATAATAATAAACAATAAACAAATAATAATAATAATAATAATGATATTCAAATGACCATTTAAAACAAACAAACAAAAATAATAACAAAATAAAAGTGGAAAAGGGTTTAGGGAGAATTAAAGGCTAGAGAAAAAAGATGTGTTTTTAACTTAGACTTAAAAGATCAATGGTATGAATGGATCTAATGTGGGAGGGGAGACTATTCCAGAGCTGGGGAGCAGAAACAGAAAAGGCTCTGTCACCTCTGGTTCTGAGGAGGGAACAGAGAGAAGAAGTTTAGAGGAAGATCTGAGTGGCCTAGAAGTACAGTAGGGACTTATTAAATTGCAGATATATTGTGGTGCTAATTCATGTAAAGCTTTAAAAACAAATAGTAACAATTTAAACTCAATTCTATATTTCACTGGCAACCAGTGCAGTTCACAGAGCACAGGAGTAATGTGATCACGCTTCTTAGTTCCAGTAAGCAATCTAGCAGCAGCATTTTGAACTATTTGTAATCTAGCAATAGAAGAGTTGGGAAGGCCAAAATAAAGTGCATTACAATAGTCTAATCTTGAAGTGATGAATGAATGAATTACAGTTTCCATGTCTTTAGCAGAGAGGAAAGATTTTAACTTTGCAATAGTTCTCAATTGGAAAAAAATAGTAGTAGTAGTAGTATATTTAAAATTTAATTTTAGGTTTTAAACAGCAATATCAATAGCATGTAATGCAACATGAAAGGCTTGTTAAAATGACCAAGCTATTGGCTATTATTCCTGACCCAAAAATGACTTTGGAAGTCATTAAAGAGGTGCTCCAGAGTGATCTCAAGACTAGCCCTGCAGAACGAGCCTGCCAAATGCACAAGTTAGCGAGTGAAACAAAATTATTTGGAACGGCATAGAACAAATGCGAATGCAGAAACGAACAAGCACTTTTCACTGAATCAATGGATCTTCATTATTCGAAACCGGAAGTAAGATCTATGGTCTTTCGAAATTTTCATTCCTTGCGGAAATACATTTGGAAATGTATCCTCTTTCCTTTAAGTGTCATCTGAGCTTGTACCAACAGGGCTCTAGACTAACTTTTTGCACTGGTGCGCCCAGGACAAAAGTTAGGTGCACCCAAATTTCAGAACACTTTCCATCGCAGTTTACAAGGTTTTAAAATGGTTGTTGTTGTTGTTGTTGTTGTTGTTATTATTATTATCATTATTATTATTATTATTATTATTATTATTATTATTATTATTATCATTATTATTATTATCATTATTATTATTATTATTATTATTATTATTATTACAACAATGTCTGTCAAGGGTTGTAGGAAGTGGTAGACCCTTTACAGTAACCACTTTAAATGTGGGCCCCACTTGTCTGCATCCATCTCTATGCCTGTTCCACAAAAGGGAAATAACCCAAAAAGAGAGATTGCAATAATGTATCTACTGCTGCCATTAAATCATGGGCAGAAGTCATACACCTACCATTTTGGTAGCCTATAATATGAACAGAATAACAATTAAATAGATCTTTTTTTCTTTTTTTTTTATGCTGTTGCCGTTTTAAGGAAAAAGTCTACTCGCCTGTCTCTTAGATTCGTTGGGGTGAGAGAGAGAAAAATTAGATCCTACCTATCTACTGAACATAGCGTAGACACCTTAACTGTTTGAAAAAGATAGTGCTGAAATTAAATATAAGACCTGCGTTTGCTAAACCGGCAAAGAGGTTGAAAGGCCAATTGTTGCGGTAAAATTCGGCAAAATGCGGTAAAATTCGCTAAATGGATTGGCGAGGAGAAAATAGTCAATTTAAAAAGTTGATGTCGAGAGAGAGAGAGAGTGAGTTAGATTTCATGGTCAGGCAACCAATAAGGATGAAAAAACAGGACAGTGGCTACTCTATAAGAAATAAATTACAGGCTAACTGCAACTCAGCTGCAACTGGCTGGGTCTTCTGTTTTTACTTCCCTGGACCTCTGCCACCCGGACGGGAGGGGTCTGTACTCGGTAATCATCAATAATGGGAATATGGCTCTGGCAAACGAACTATTACCAGCCATCGCCTTTCCGCACTCTTTACAGTAAATGCAGTGCATAAGGGCATTTTTTGCCCTAGTCATATTATCATATTACAACACACTGACTTCTCTCATCTAGTTTAGTAGCGAGCTACCCGTTTTTTTTTTTTTTTTGTCGCACTATTGAAAAATTAAGTCGCATGTGCGACCAAATTGGTCGCACTCTAGAGCCCTGCATACGCCAAGCGCACTTGAGAGAGGGAATGAGTGACTGTCTGTGCGTTTGCTGTCTTAATTGTAAACATCATAGGCCTACATTAGACTACCCATAACCGGCATCAAATTGTAAATTCTGTAACTAACGCATGGTTAGCGATCGTAAATCAGCTAGAGCCTAGAATTTCAGGCAACTTTTCGCTTATTAAACTGCCTAAACGGGCGGCTACTTTCTGCATAGGTAGAGCAGTAGTTATGGTAGGCCTAGGTTGCATTCCTACACATTGTTCTCTTTACCTAATATTATATCAGAGATCGTTTTAAAGTATCTCTGATTAAATGTTCCCACGCTAACTGCCTTTTATGCCCGCCAAGCTTGTTTCCGACATCGTCAAAGAAATAACGCAGTTTATAGGCTCTTGGTGGAACGCTATTTTATTTACTCATGCCAACAGCTATTTGATAAATTGATATTTCTTACAGTCTTCAACTGACAATAACACCCACTCATAGGCAACATCTTTGTCATTTTGTCACTAATTTATGGCTTACCTACTTCAGGCTTCGGAGCAGCACAGGTGCGCATCAGAATCAACTTTCAACGTGTGTGTCAGTGCCTGTGCGAGCATGATTGGAGAAGCGCGGCACTGTAGGCTACATTCGAAAAGAGCTTATGATATTTTCTCCACTTCAAAGAGGACCTAAATTAGCGATAGGCCTACATAGGTAATTAAAAGCAATGCAAAACTAAAGAGACAAACTGAAACAGTGGTAGACTATGTGTTGGAATAGCAGATTTTTTTTTTTTTCCCATCCGCACAAACTATGGCGGCTCTCAGGAAACTATGGCGGCCCGCCATAGATTAATACATGTGTGAAAAACACTGAACTTTCTCCAACACCCGCGGAATACCTTGCAGTCTCGGGATAGTTCCATCAGGGATAGGCTCTATCTTTTCGCCCAGTGTGTGCTGAGGCATTTGGTGGCGGTAAAACCACAGATTCATCAAGGAAGGAATCAACGCTTGTCAAAAGATCAGAGCCCATTCGGATAAATGTAGAAGTCAATGAACAGCTGTGTCATATGGGGGAGGGTCATCCAAGAATTATCAGCCTCTAGTAAGGGAGGGTAATGGCAATTTTGAGAGGAGGCTGGGGAGGGTCCTACATTTTTTTCCAGACTCACGTTCAAGTCTTCCGGTTACCCCGAAAATAAATAACGAACAGTCCTTTAGCTATAAAGAGCCAGCTGATTTACTTTCACAAATGTAATTTCAAAATATGTTTAATACACATTTAAAGGACCGTTGAGTTTAGAACACTGTCAGAAAAAATCTTGTGGTGTAGCCACCAGCTAGCTAGCTAGGTGCGAATGCGGGGCCTAAATCTGTGAAATCTAGGGAGGAAAAATGCACATTTCCGTGTGTTTAAGTAGGCCACGCTTGTACTCAAGCTTTCTGATTTGGGCTGCGAACTGATGTAAAGGGGCGCATCCAACGCCTGGGACTTATGTTTGACACCCCTGATTTAATATGGCAGTAGAAACCCACATACTGTAGATTCTGTTGTGTGAAAAGGATTTGAAAAGCACAAGAATATTTCAAAAGCCTTTACCAAAGCTATACTCGAAAATGTCCTTTGTGTTATTGAAGGGTCCACATGGCTCCATCCCCAAAGAAGTGCCTCCTTCTGCAAACACACAGCCAGCCATCATGAAACCCACAGAGGAGCCACCTGCTTACTCTCAGACACCACAGACACAGGTATATGTCACTATTTTTTTCTCCTACAGTTAAGCCAATAACTTCAGTTTAAAAGAGGAATAAAAAAAAACATCTTTTGAAAATGCATCTTAATATCTCAATTGAAAAAAATGATGAGGAAATTAACCTTTAACCTTTTCATTAACCTCAAAACGTAAGGACAGTATTTGAACTCCTGTATTAAACCTTGGTTAAATTCGAGGCAGGATTTTTATTTCTTAAGTCCAGCTATTTCAAGGATCCAGGATCCTGTACATCTTGATAGAGTTTGAAGGCTCTCCCTGCCAATTTACTCTCCCCCTCTTTACCTTTCGCTGTTTTCAGAGTGGTCACTGCTCAGGATGAAAAAACCAAACAAATATGCCCTGTAAGAATTGTTGTGATAATGTGATAGAAATCAACACTAATTAGTTCAGAACTGTTCACTACCACTTCCGATCCAATACCGATATTGTAGCTTTTAGTATCGGCCGATACCGATACTGGCATTGATTAAAGGCTGAGACAACTTATTTAGTTATCAGTCTCATGTTGAAAATGGTTTTACTTTTTAAGTAGGCCTATGTTCAGGTTAATACTTACTTTTGATAAAAGTGTAAAGAGATACTCAATTATCTGAAATTCAATAAAATTTATATTTTAAGTAAAATATTTTATTTAGTAACTGACTGAACATTCTAAAATATAATCTTGTTAATGGGGTAAACGTACCCATTAAGCCCACCAAAATGTACTATTAGCTGTTTTTCACTTTGCAGGGGAAATAACTTGTCAAGCTGCAACATTAATCTCTTATCTAAAACTATATGTATTTATTTGTATAGGTTTTTAAATAAAGAATAAATAAATTTTACATAATACAGTACGTCAAAAGTCTGGCATGGGCTTAATAGGCACCATGGCACCATTTAAGCCCACTGGTGTTCCAAATAAGCTCATGCCATATTTTTTTAATAAATTTTAATAAATTATTGTTTTTCAAGAATATAAAACGGCAAATTATCAATTCAGTAACATGTTATATAGACAGAAAATAGAAAATAACTTCTCAACTAGATCAAGGTCTCTTCAGGTGAAACCTAAATCTCCTTTATACCTAGCCTACTTTAGAGACTGTGAAATGAGTGATTATTTGATTAGAAAGTGCCAACAGTGTACCCCTACCAGTGTTAAACCAGATATTGATTATTTTTTTTCTTATGTGTTGCCATTATCTACCAGAAAACAAGTGATTTTATATATGTAAATAAGTTTAAAGGGTGAAAGAACTAAAATAAGGATTACTATCAACATTTCCAGACAAGAATTTAGAAGAAATGGTTACAGGGAGGAATTCCCCATTGAAATACATTGATGTGGGCTTAAATGGTGCATAGTGGGCTTAATAGGCGTCCTACTGATTAGTGGTCAAAAATGACAATATGTGACTCTGCACAGCGAAATCAGTCGCATTGGCATTTTTTTCAAAATTAAGTTATTGCATTCTCGTGAACCCTACCCCACTACGGATGCTGACCAACCTCCCCGGAGCCACACACCATGACCATCCCCCCTTTTCTCTGAGGCCCGTGATGGAACTGGTCTGATGGCCCCCTGATGACCACTACTTAGATGGCGACCAACACCCAATGAACTCTGATCCCACTCCAAATACTGACTAATCCCACACTCCAACTACTGACTCCATCCCTTGGCCCTGACTGTCGCACAAACTATGTGTATATCATCTCTGACTACATTCAGTACTCATACTGTTTTGTGTTAACCATGGTCAATCTATGCATCAGACTTTACGGATACTTTATTAGGCCCCAGGCAGGTAGGCTGAGTCCATGAGGCGTGGATCTGCCCAAGGTTTCTTCCTACATAACAAACTATTTACAAAGCGAGGGAGTTTTTCCTTGCCCCTGATTCTCATGGATGCTTCCCGTACTGTCTGTAAAGCGCCGCGAGACAATGTACTGTATTTGTGCGCTCTACAAATAAAATTGAATTGAATTGAATTGAATTGAACGGCAAGAAAATAACCTTTCAAATGATACCACTATCAATACTATTGGCCAACAAATGACATAGATGGGAGCGTTCAAAGTGTTACAATGTTGCAAGTCAGAAAAATTGAAAAGCGGAGAAAAACAACGCTGAAGTTTATTAGCTTGTTGCAAGGAAGTTATTAGGCTAGCTATTTTGAACATTATGCTATCAGTGAACTCAGCTGAATGAATTATGCTGCTAGTCCAACCAAACCAGTTAAATATCATCAAACATTGATATCTAACATGCAACCAAGACAGGAATACCCCTATTTGTGGACTTTACATGAAATATGGATATAACATGGATATAACTTGAAGTTCACCGTAAAGGTAAGAGCCAGTGGATGGTTTGGTATTTTGCTATGAAGTAGACTCGGCTACGCAACGATGCAATGTGTGGATGCAGCTGTTAGTATGGGATTTATGGTTGTCATGTCCCTCATCTGAGTGATATCCTTGAAGCAGAAAAATCAGCAGACAGTTAATACTTGGCTTGTGCCGTTTATAGCACTACCTAACGCTTAACAGCTTATTAAACTTCCAGTTATGCCAACTAGCTGCGCCAACTTTAGAACCCGTCTGACTAGCCAGCTTCCAACTCCGTCAGATTCTCCACCCGACGTTAGCTCCATCTAGAGGAATTTTATGGACCCCAACACAATCTGCAAGTTACTTATAGCCTAGTTTATGAAAATGAAAAA
>JAODXP020001941.1:17500-26413 GCA_027497455.2 Sardinella longiceps | reverse complement strand
GTGTGTGTGTGTGTGTGTGTGTGTGTGTGTGTGTGTGTGTGTGTGTGTGTGTGTGTGTGTGTGCGCCCCTAGAGTCTACTGTAGGTGAACTCTCTGCCTTAAGCACACTATTAGTCCTGCTTGGAAGTGTATACTGTGTGTGTGTGTGTGTGTGTGTGTGTGTGTGTGTGTACACGTGTGTGTGTCTGTGTCTGTGTGGTGGCCTTCTGAGATGGAGGTTTTACCTTCTCTCGCCCTCTTGCTCTCCCTCACAGACACAGACACAGACTCAAACACACACACACACACACACACACACACACACACACACACACACACACACACACACACCTGGCTGAATTGGAGTGTCAGCCTAACAAATGTTAATCAGGCATCAACATTCAAGTGATTACAATATCAACTAAGTCTGTCTGACAGGCTTCTAATCCCATTGGTTTAAAACAATAAAGAACAGATAACAGGCTTTCACGCTGATGACAGAATTTACTGGACTTCACCATCTTGTTTAACTAAGATTCTTTCATCAGCTAAACAATTCATCAGTTAGTTTCAAAGACTGTGAGATATTTTCTCAGATTCTCTGGTTGGCTTACATGAACTTCCATCATGTTTCTGTTGAATTAAACATGCCAATAGTCAAAAAGTCGATAATTTGTTGCGTTCTCAAAAGAAATTGATGTTAAATAAGCTTCAGGAATGTAATTCAAAGACCTGGAGCAATAATACCAGTCTGTTGGGCTCAGAAGAACAGACACTAATATCTTAAGTCAACATGGCACCACAGTCTCATTCTGTTGGCATCCATCTTGTCTCTGGTCGTTAGATTGAGAGGTGTGTGTGTGTGTGTGTGTGTGTGTGTGTGTGTGTGTGTGCGTGTGTGTGTGTGTGTGTGTGTGTGTGTGTGTGTGTGTGTGTGTGTGTGTGTGTGTGTGTGTGTGTGTGTCAGTGGCCTGTCTGTCCAGCCCTTTGCTCCCCGCTCCTCACACACACACTCTGTCCCTCACACTCCTTACAGCCTGGTGCCATCTTAACAGGACTGACACTCTGGGAAGTTCTTTAGGAGAACGGAGACAGCTCAGCCCTGGTGGGGACATGCACACATACACACACACACACACACATGTACTGTACACACACAAAGAATACTGCATGTACACACACACACACACACACACACACACACACACACACACACACACACACACACATACACACTCACACACACACAAACACACACTCACACATGCATATACAAGTACTAGGACAGATGGACATACACACACACACACACACACACACACACACACACACACACACACACACACACACACACAGACACAGACACTTACTCATACAAACACACACATGCACACACAAGTACGTCTACGCAAACACACACACACACACTATCTGCAGAGATGAGGGTCAGCAGGGACATGGGGCGGAGGAGAGCAGAACATTGGGTGTGGGACCACCACCACGCCACACACACACATACACACACACACCCCCTGTCTCGGAGCAAAGAGCTACTCTCCTGAGCCAGACACGGGCGATGAGGCCACCACACAAACTTGTGAAGCCACCGTGGTAAATTTCACAGCGCCACTCGGGGGACGGAGAGAAATTCTTACGGGAAAGCTGGGGGCTGCCGCTGTCAGAGTGACAGATGAGCCGAGTCATGGGGAATAACTCAGCACCAGATGGAGAAAAGGACGTGGAGACACACGTGACGACATGCACTGGATGTAACGTACAGTAAAACGAGAAAAGCACTCGGAGATAACAGACCTCCGACAAAGCAATTGGCAAAGGCGGTATGTATTCTAGATGGAGCACTCGGACTGCAAGGACAGGGGAACAAGCGAAATTCTTATAAGAGAGCAGGGAGCTTCCATAGTCACTGTGATGAGATCAGATGATCAGAGACATTACAGGGAGAGCAGACCTCCGACAAGGCAATATGTCCACTGATGCGTCATGTATTCCAGATGGTTTTCTGGATCACTGACCACTACCAAAATTTAATAATATGTTCCTTGTCCCAATACCCATAAAATTCCATTACAAATCCATAATACATACCTGCAAACTCATAAGGGTTGAAAAAGGTGACAAACTACCGTTGCACGCGTGCGGGGGGGGGGGGGGGCTATTTTAACATGTAAATTAATTGCGGTACATTTCATGGAGTAGTGTTGGCTATAAATTTATAATAATATATTTATAAATATATTTTCAATGTTTTTCCATATCAATGAAATAGCAATAGGCCAAACATTATGTTCTACAATAGCATTTTCTCTACACAACAATTAAAGGCCTCATAGTAGCCTATTCTTTTTTTTAAAGTGGCGGAAATGGGCTTCCATATTGAGCTCCTCCTCCTTCTAACATGTTAATTAATTGCAGCACATTTCATGGAGTAGTGTTGGCTATAAATTTAATATAAATATAAATAATTTTATGTAATATATATATATAAATCTATTTATATAATAGATTTATAAATATATTTTCAATGTTTTTCCATATCAATAAAATAGCAATAGGCCTAACATTAATTTGTACAATAGCATTTTCTCTATACAACAATTAAAGGCCTCATACTAGCCTATTTGATTCAGATTTTTTTTTTTAAGTGGCGGAAATGGGCTTCCATATTGAGCTCCTCCTCCGTCTAAAATAATAGCCTGACAATCACATGTACATGTGAGTAGCCTACGTCTGGGTTTCTAAGCTATTCCATTCAGGCTAAGCGACCAAGCCAGCCAGGGAAGGTACACGTGAACCATTTGAAGAGTGAAAATTGTGTGAGGCTGGCGCGCAGGTTTTAGAAAAAGTTTTCTAACCCTCTGTAACGGAGTCCACAAGAAACAGCTCGCGCAGCTGCAGAGGTTAAAGCAATTAGGAGAAAACAATTTCGAAAACTTGCGCAGCAAGCCCATAGAAATTGCTCGCTTTACTAACAAGTTTGTTGTGTATATGAAATTTTCGACCATTCAGATTGAAGTTAATAGGCCTGCCGTTTGCTTTAAACTGCGCTTTTCTTTCATTACCAGTCGTTGCCGATTTAAAAGTAGCCTAACAATACCGATGACCTAGCTCATATTTGGCTGATTAAAACGGCAATTTAACTGTAGCCTACAGCGACGTTCACAAAGCCACCGTCTATCATAATAGCATCAAAACGATGTGTTTCCGTCTTTGTTTCTCTCTTAAAATAGCGCTAAATTGTGTAATTTTGCTTTATTTTGATGGCAGCACTGAGAATGAAAAGTCAGATGATTCCATGGCTGCTGGCGCGTTGTTACCGGTGCGCCGGTAGACTGGACCAATGCGATGGAAAAAAAGACACGCTCCCTGTCATATTGATTATGATGGTGTCTGTGCTCCTCGCTCATTCTACAGCGATAATAACAGTCCATAGTTGGTTGATTGACTGCTTGGTTGGTTGGTTGGTTGCCCCCCCCCCCCTTAAAAAAAAACTCTTCGGATTTACACAATTCACGTCAATGACCTTTTTTGAGTTCAAAACGGCGAATTTCGCCGAAAGGTGACAAGTTTGCAGGTATGATAATAATGATCGGAGTTGGATCGGAGGGAAAAACTGGGTATCAGTAATATATATATATGAATAGTTTTGCGGGGGGTAAAGGCACCAGTATTGCAGGCTGCTAGGGCCTGTCAGAATAGCTTCCTCCTTTAAAAGGGGAAAGATGGCGGAATGCTGGGAATGTTTTGGGGGAAACAGCGGGGTCGATCGGCACCAAATAAAGCCCCTTTCACAGGCGAGGCTGCTTTTAATTATTCAAACGCTTGCCCAGCTCACCCAGGCCTTGCAGAATGTGTCAATAGTCTTCAAGAGAACGGGCCAACACGTCCCACTGCTGGGCTGCTATTTCTGAAACCTCTAACTCCCCCCAACACACACACACACACTCTTTTGGAGTCAGTGGGAGTCTAGCCTTACCAGAAACAAAGCAGAAATACCACCAAGGCCCAAGCAGATCAATGCCATCACATCACACACACACACACACACACACACACACACACACACACACACACACACAGAGGGGGAAAAGAAAAAACAAACTTGGAAGAGTCGGGTTCATAAGAGCCTTTCACTCAAGATGCTCATCATGTTACACACCTCAAACAGGACACGCAGGACACACATGCGTGCCACACCATGAGACAAACCAGAGCAGAGGAGGATGGAGGATTTTTGGAGCTAAATATCCTTTTTTCAGGATTTTTTGAATATTTAAATATTCTCCCAACACATTTGTGCAAATATATACTACTACACACAATGTGTAAGGGGTTCCACAGATGCCTTGGTGATCTTCCTGTCGGAAATCATGACTAACAGCAATAAAATATATTTAATCTATATATCTAATCCATATTATCTTATTAATATCTACTAATACATATAATTTTCATAATTAGAAGTGAACATTAATACATTAATAAATAATATACTAATGGTTTATATTTTAATGGGAATTAACTGCTGCATTCCAAAACATTATGTGTCACCCATCATAAGCAGTACTGGTGTGTGCTTGCCCATTACACATGCAAATGACAGAGGCGTTGGAGAGAAGAGGCAGTCAGGAATGTGCCAATGATGTAAGCGAGCGCAGCCACCTTGTCCGTGTGACGCTTCAGGAGCAGAACGCCATCGCCACGGCAATGCTAAACTCACATCTGGCCCCCAAATGCTAAGGCCAAGCGAGAGACATTCAGGGAGGGGCAGAGAGAGAGAGAGAGATGGGGGGGGGAGAGAGAGAGAGAGGGGAGAGAGAGAGAG
The DNA here is from genome assembly GCA_027497455.2 of Sardinella longiceps. Lineage (NCBI taxonomy): Eukaryota > Metazoa > Chordata > Actinopteri > Clupeiformes > Clupeidae > Sardinella > Sardinella longiceps. The sequence goes on along the minus strand of JAODXP020001941.1, from coordinate 21,591 downwards.
AGAGAGAGACAGAGAGAGAGAGAGAGAGAGAGAGACACACACAGAGAGGGAGAGAGGGGAGAGAGAGAGAGAGAGAGAGAGAGAGAGAGAGAGAGAGAGAGAGAGAGGGGGGGCGGAGAGAGAGAGAGAGAGAGAGAGAGAGAGAGAGAGAGAGAGAGAGAGAGGCAGAGAACCAAGCACTCTGAGGAATTGCTTCAATATGCACACTAATGCAAACATTCCAAGAGGAACGTCCACTGCTGCATGTGATCCAGAGAGTACTGTAGCTGTAATTCTCTTTCTGGTGGCGAAGGAAGGTGAGTGTGTCTGAAGCAGGAGACACTGGGATCACCTCAACAACACCACCGTCTCCTCCTGCATATTTAAGGCCGTGCTGCTGAATAATTGAAGGAGGCGAGGGGAACTCTAGCGCTTTGGCCTACTATCCTGTCACACTCACACACACACACACACACACACACACACACACACACACACACACACACACTGACTATCCTGTCAGCCCCGGCACGCCGGCGAGGCTCAAGCTACAGTCACTGAGCAGAGACAAGCGCCTTGGGGAAGTCAACACTATTGAACAGGCAACAGTGCAGGGAAAACTGCTGAGCTAGACAGACCCTCAATGCCACTAAAGCTGAGACCGAACACTGCTATGCTCCTACGAGCTCTCGTCTCTGCGTTTCCCAAAAATGACGGTTGACAGCTCTTCACACACACACACACACACACACACACACGCACGCACAGATTAAACATATGAGCCGGGGGGGGGGAGTGGACCACACAGGCGATCAAATAGAAAAAAAAGCAAATACCATAGTTCTCCCACAATGCATTGCCTGGGAACAGTATGTACCACAAGTGCAGTTTAAGTGTAATATAAGCGCTGGTTCTCATTGTTGTGAGGGGGCGCGTTTGACATTACTCTACTCCCTCAGAGAGCCCTCACAGCAGGCCTGTGTGTGTGTGTGTGTGTGCGTGTGTGTGTGTGTGTGTATGTGTGTGTGTGTGTGAGGGGCCACGTTTGACATTACTCTACTCCCTCAGAGAGCCCTCACAGCAGGCCTCTGTGTGTGTGTGTGTGTGTGTGTGTGTGTGTGTGTGTGTGTGTGTGTGTGTGTGTGTGCGTGTGTGTGTGTGTGTGTGTGTGTGTCTGTGTTTTTGGAAGGTGAAGACAGGCCGGCTACGTGAGTCTCCCTCCTGCCAGTGTGGCTTTGATATCTGGGTTGGCTCGCCAGGCCCAGTCAATCCTGCCCAGGGCTATAGTATACAGAACCACTGCTTGGGCTTTTCAGCTAAACTGCTGACACGGGCAAAAGAAGAATCTAGAAGGTGACTTAAGGATATTGTCCTTGTGCATACTGTATAGTATATTGATTGGTTGGTGTGCATTTAAAACGCCAATACCAAGGTAGTAGGGAAGTAGGCTACAAGTTTAGAGTTAAGTGTGAATAGCAGGGTAGCAGAGTGATTGTGTGTAATGACTTCCACACAGCTTTGTACTCTAACTGCAGGAGCACTGAGGTAGCAGCTCACCCTTGGGCTCATCTTAATGGTTGGGTTAAGTGAAGCACTAATACCATCACCAGTGTGGCATTGACTTCATACAATATGCATGGCAGCAAGATTTATTACAGCCTTGTCACTGGCATTTGGCAGGTCAGTGTCAGCATTGATGATGGCCAAAGCTATTTATTTAGGTTGGTAGAAATGCCTTTCAGAATACTTCAGAACTTTATAACAGAAAATATATCCAAACTCAACAAATGACTCATTCGTTTGTAAATAATCATAATTTCTTGTCCAAAAAGCATAAGGTTTTCGGAAAGGTCACCATGTTTCATCATCCATCTCTGTTGTAGGCCCTTGAGTAAGGCACTTAACCCTAAGTTACTCCAGGATGACTGGCCCTGATATAATTGACAGTTGGCAACATGTAAATAGCCCTGATAAAAGCGTGTGCTAAATGCATTATGTAAATGTAAATTGTAGGCACCATTTTAGCCGTGCCTGAGGGTATAGTAGGCCTTCTGTACTGTGCTGTGCTGTATGAGTGCATGTGAGCAGTGCTCCTGCTCCGTGCTCCACTCACCTGCGAGGGCCTTGATGCGCGAGCGCTCGAACAGGCGGGCCGAGCTGTTCTCGTTGTCCCACTCGTCGGCATCCCAGCGGTTGTTGACGTCTGACGTATACTGCTGCTGGATCTCCATGTGGTCATAGTCGGCGGCTACGGAGGTCATCCTGGCGCTTCAGCGAATGCACCTGCTCATCAGCGTCTGGTCATGAAGCCCTGCATGCGCACACACACACACACACACACACACACACACACACACACACACACACACACAGAACAAAAGAAAACACACAGACCATGAGGAAACACACTCACACAGAGAGCATGTGTGCTTATACAACACAAGTAGATGATCATCTACAAGATTACGTCAATTTGATACAAATATAACAAATACTGATGTCATTCATCCACTTTTTTTTACATAGATTTTTGATTTTTGATTAATGACATAATATTGGATTTCAAAGAAAACTAAATGATCCAGTGTAACAGTGCATGGTGTTCTGGATAACCGGCTACTACCAAAATGTAATCACATGTTCTATTTATTGTATGTGCTTTGCAGCTGTGTGTCTTGTCCATTGTTTGTATTTGTTTTTGTTTGATTGATGTTCGATTGATGTTGGGGATATGCCACAAAAATTCCTATCAACTTTGTTGACATGGCAAATAAACGCTTGAACTTATGTCCCCTGTGTACCCACAGAAGTGTATCCAAATCTGTGTAGTACTCTGAACAACCAAAAAAACAAACAGACAGACAAACCAAGACCAGCAAAAACACAACCTCCTTGGCGGAGTATAAAGGTGTAGTAGCCTATAAATGTGAATAAGAACTTATATCTATTATATCTACATCTTATTATATCTATTAGAACTTGTATCGTATTATCATATCTATATAACAGCGCTATTATATCTACATCTTATTACATCTATTAGAACTTGTATCTTATTATCATATCTGTATAACAGCGCTATTATATCTACATCTTATTATATCTATTAGAACTTGTATCTTATTATCATATCTATATAACAGCGCTACCAAAAAGTTGTGAAAATTCTTTTCTTTTTAGTGAATAATGGAGAGTATTTGCATACAGTATCTCGTATGCAGTGCTCCAGATCTACATTAAGTCTCCTCTTGGTCTCCACTTTGGGTTACAATAAATAGCAGAAATAACACAAATGAGCCCAGCAGCAGAATTATTTCTGCCATCTCTCCTCTACTCGATGCCTCAGTTTAAGAGCTCCTTCTCCATCAGCTGTCTCTTTATTAGCCTGCTAGGGTGCCCCCTAATGGCCAACGCAGGCAACTTACAGAGCCAGCTGCTGCTTTGGATGATACAGTTGAGTTTTAGCACCACCTACGAGTGGGAATCTGCAAATGGACTTCCACTGCACCATGTATCACACACAGAGAGACACACACGCACGCACACTTGCACACGCACACACACACTGTAAACATCAATAAAATGATACTAATAATCTGAATTCAATCAGAAGTGGATTTGTAAAAATAAGTTAACAATCAAACAGAACTATAAATTCAGGCTCTCTCCATCTCCCTATTCTGTAACTTCCTGTTGCAATGCTTCTGTTATCAAAGCCCATTGAAAGCCATCAGTAAATAAACAAACACAAGTTCATACCAGTGAGGTTGTTTAACTAACTAACTAACTAAGAGACAAGAGCAGGGCCTCCATGAGGTCATGCTGGTGGCATCAGAACCATCCAACCCTGCCGCATGTTTGTCATTTCTAGATCCCGTCATGCTGTCCTAAAGTAGCCACACCTCATTGCCTCTGAGAGCTCACTCACTCTAGCCCAATGCGCGCGCACACACACACACACACACACACACACACACACACACACACACACACACACACACACACACACACACACACACACACACACACACACACACACACAAACAGACTCCCTCCAGTGCCTGGCTGATAGCGGTGTCTTTTGGAGCTCATTTGGACCGAGCCAGCGAGAG
>JAODXP020001941.1:7500-12500 GCA_027497455.2 Sardinella longiceps | reverse complement strand
CAATGCACTAGCTGAGCCTGAAGATACGCTAATCTCTCGGCCAATGTTTCCTGGTGGACTGAGGCTAGCGGCACACCCCCACACCCTCCAGCAATCTCCTTCTCATTATTGGCATGACAACCACTCTGATTGCCAAAATAGTTATAGATCAGTACACTTAAATCTTAAATTAAAATATAATTATTATTTCCAAAAAAAATAATAAAATCTTACAACAATAAATGTATGTGGTTGTATGTGTGTGTTTTGGGGGGGGGGGGTAGTTGGAGACCGTCTCCCCCGACCCTCTCCATTTGTGGGTATGGGCCTGTGTATGTGGTTGGATGTGTGTGTGTGTGTGGGGGGGGGGGGGGCTGCTGTGGGTATGGGCCTGTGTATGTGGTTGGAGTGTGTGTGTGTGTGTGTGTGTGTGTGTGGGGGGGGGGGGGGGGCTGCTGTGGGTATGGGCCTGTTAACTAGGCCAGGGGGACTTGGAGAGGCCAAAGGGGGTAAGTGGCCCACTATCACCTCCAGCTCTCTCACACTCTAAGGGGCCGTTCACACTGAACGCGCTTTTCCGCTTGTAAAACGCCAGTATTCTGAAAATGTGAGTGACAAAAACATGCGAGGTCGAAAGTGATAAATGTACGTCTTGTTGATATGACAGCTAGATTTGGCTAAACCGCTGACTCCCGACTTAGCTATGACTGGCAGCTAGGCAACGGGCCCATTGTTGAAGAAAACGCGACCTCAAAAGTTAAACTATTTTCAACTTTGAGCGCTTGCGTTTTTACTAGCGTTTTTTTACGCGAGGCGCGTAGCAACGGTCAAGTCGCATCGTTCCATAGGGAAACAATTGAAATCGAGCGCCTGGAGGTGAAAAAAGCGTGTCAGTGTGAACGGGCTCTAAGGGGACAGCAGGGACATTTTTGCCCATTAGAATGTTGCTGACTCTGGCTTCCATCTGATGTCACAATGACATGACATGGCAGTCCGCACTCCACAATAAATTAATGAAGCGATCGAAACAATACAGATATTTACAAACACAGGAGGGGTCTATACAGATATTTACAAACACAGGTATCCTATGTAGATATCCCACGAAAAAAAAGTTAAGTCCCATGGAGCCTTCCCAAAATAGAAGATTTCAAGAGAGTTGGGCAACAGGTTTGAGATTGGCCAATTTACCGGCATCAACACCCGTCAATGTGTTGACTGTTAACTGTCAGTCAGTATCTAAAACCCAATCTGTCCCTTCAGCCCTTCAGCCTTTACATCCACTGTGCCTAAAGGGAAAAGATGGTAGCCACAGTACACTGTATGTGACAAGAAACAGATTCATATAAATCACTTTACATGTTTGTTATTGGTCAATTTTCTATCCACACATACACACATTCTTATACATCACTTTACATGTTTGTTATTGGTCAATTTTCCATCCACAGGCAGTGCTTGGAGCGAGTGAGTCGGACTTGAGATATGTGCAGTATCTCCTAGCTTTCACTCTCACTCTCCTCTCCTCTCCTCTCCTCTCATCTCATCTCATCCACTGAGCTGCTCGCCCACTCCTGTGTGCTCCTGCGTGCCCATTATCTCACAGATCTCCTGGAGACAAGCACATTGCTCACTCCACTCCTGAGATCACCATGGATACGGAACACCCAGGATGCTTTGTGTAGGCGAAAGGGGTACAGGGTCTTTAAAATACGCTAAACACACATACGGGATTCGCCAATTGGCAACACTGGGGAGACACACAGCCCAGAGTGCGTACATACTGTGTGTGTGTGTGTGTGTGTGTGTGTGTGTGTGTGTGTGTTTCTAGCCTGTTAAAATCTCCACACTCATTTCCATAAAAACAACAAAGCCAGCTTCGCATTCACAGACTAAAATTACATGAGTCTGGGAAGATAATGAGACCCATTAGATTTAAATGCCATTGTAAGCCCTTCTAAAAACACCTTTAACAGTCAAGAACCACAACTCTGCCTTCCACGTCCAGATGATCTACGCAAGTGGCGAATTCTGATAGCTTCTCAAAACAGAGCCTCGCTTGCGTAACTCGCCTTTTGTCCGTCCTGAGCACGGTCCAATCCCCCCCCAACCCCCCCGCCCCCCATCCAACTCCGAATCCAACTTCCATCTCCGAGCCCAACCCAGGCACAGGATAGCGTTTCCCCGCCTCAGGAACCTGCTCTTGGGTCGTAACAATGCACATTATTCAGGCACCCGCGGGGGCACATCTGGTCAGATCGTTGATTTGAACGCCCACTCTCTCTCTCTCTCTCTCTCTTCCCTCGCTCTCTCTCTCTCTCTCTCTCTCTCTTCTCTCTCTCTCTTCTCTTGCATTCCCACTCACTGACAGCATAGTCATATAGCATAACTGGTGCGGGTGGAGAGAAGAGTGTCCTTTTTCAACAGCGCTACTCGAGGACTCTTTACAGTCCCCTCACCTCACCTCAAAAGGCCAGGAGCCCTGAGCCCTTCAGATATCATCTCAAAGCCATATGCAGACTTTTTCTCTCTCTCTCTCTCTCTCTCTCCCTCTCTTTGGCATCTTCCCTGCTGGTGAACTTGCACTCAGAATATGTGATAGTGATTAGCCCAACACCCACATGAGGATATTCTCTTTCAGTAGTGCTGCAAATACATATGTGTTTGTGTAAACCCATTGCGCACACACAAACGCACACACCTCCACAAATGCACATGTACACACAGACACACATATACACACGCACACACATCTGAATAGCTCACACAATGCATTCATCACACTCGCCTGCCCACACATTCACCCACATAAGCATCAGCTCTGACCCTTAAAGCAACAGATAACCTCCTTTCAACACCCTCCTGTGTGAGTGTGTGTGTATGTATGTGTGTGTGTGTGTGTGTGTGTGTGTGTGTGTGTTTGTTTGTGTGTGTGACACGCTCTCCGACCTCTACTCTACGTGTCTCGTGAGGAATCTGCCTCGAAACAACTTCGCTATTCACATCGAGCCAGACTTCCTCATACTGTTGCTGGGTGCAAAAATAAAATACACACGAACATTTCTTTTTGCTCCGTGTTGGAGGAAGAACTGGCAGCAGCTCCACCATACTGGATTCCTCCTGGTCTGTGTAAGACAAGACATTCAGTCCAGTTGCCAAGCAACACAAACTGCATTAGCTCAGCTTGACTGAAACCTCTGTGACATTTTACACATTCTTTGATTCAAAAGATTTCGTAACTCAGAGGCATGACAGATGACAGGCCTCTCTTGTTAGCACTGACCTGACCTGCATGGCATGGCCTTGCACAATGTGTGGCACACTAGAGTACATACTGGGGTTGGCTTATCATTGGCTAGGCTTGCCAATTCTGATTCCGTCCAATCAACACACACACACACACACACACACACGCACACACACACACACGCACACACACACACACACACACACACACACACACACACTTGGTCCAGTCCTGGTGATGAAGAAACACACACACAGACAGACAGACAGACAGACAGACAGACAGACAGACAGACAGACAGACAGACAGACAGACAGACAGACAGACAGACAGACACACACACACACACACACACACACACACACACAGAGAGAGAGAGAGACACAGACACACACACACCCTTGGTCCAGTCCTGGTGATGATGAAAGTGAGATGGTCCCTACTGGCTACTGAATAGAGCCCATTGCTCAATGTATCTACATGTATGTGCTGAGATTTTTTCAGTTTGGGGGTTGTTGTTTTTCTCCTCATCTCTCCTCTTGTGATAGCTCTCTGCATCATGCTTATATAAGTGGCCCATGTTACATGCTGCAGCCTCTCTATACTATACTATACTACCCCCCCACCCATGAGGTGTCTGTCATTGCCATTGTCATTGTCATGAAGTATGCCTTGTCACTACCATTGTCATGAAGTATGCTATGCTATTGTCATTGTCATGAAGTATGCTATGCTATTGTCATTGTCATGAAGTATGCCATGTCATTGTCGTGGAGTATGCCATGTCAATTGTCATTGTCATGAAGTATGCCTTGTCATTGTCATTGTCATAAAGAATGGTATGTCCATGTATTTCACCGTAGGGATAGTGAGGAACGCCATTTCGCTTCCTTGTGTGTCTTCTGCATGTGATGGAACTGACAATAAATGCTATTCATTCATTCATTCATTCATTCAATTGAACTTTAGTATCTAGTAAGCCATGCTAGGAGTAATGAGGGAGAAAGACTGTTTATTGGGCCCCCATAGGTTTGGTCCCAGCTATTCTCTTTTTCCAGTGGTTCAACAACAACAACAACAACAACAACTTACTTAAAAGTACTAGTTAAGACTTGTAAAGACAAGTATCAACTATCTCAACACTCACAGTCAACAACCCACAGTCCAGTACCCGTGCAGAAGATGGCTATAGCGCCCTCTGGTGTGTAGGGAGACTCAGTGTGCTGCACTAGTTGCTCATGACAGCAAGCCAGCTACTGGCCTCCCTTCATAAACACCAGACTTCTTCTCCTTGAAACACTCCAGCTCTATGGGCAGTTTAGAGTTATCTCACACTTATCTGACATATCAGACTCATGACAAATTACTTGTTATAAATTATTTTTTGAAAAAGTCCCCTGAGTGCACAAGAGAGATTTTTGCACACAATACCAGGCCTCCTCTATGTCACAGACAGTGATAGAAACAAAGTCACAAGGTGAACAGCCAACTATTGACTTATTTTAAACATAAAGCCAATCTGCATCACCAATAAGTCACAGTGCAAGCTTCAGCAGCGACAGGTTCAAGAGCAAGCAAAGAAAGAAACAATAGTAAAACTTCACACAGTTCTGCTCTAACTCAAGAGTTCAGAGCTCAGGTCGTGTCGAGGAGAGGGAGTTAATTTTGTAAATTGGGTGGAGGAGAGAGCATGCTTGGATCAGAGCTGCATGTTTTTAGCAGCATCGCCTCCCCTTTGATCTCGCTAAGCAGCTGATTCGATTAATATCTAAAA
>JAODXP020001941.1:0-2500 GCA_027497455.2 Sardinella longiceps | reverse complement strand
ACACGGCTTCCTTTGGCTTCCAGAATGGCTTCCTTTCATTGTCAGTCTGGAGCTTGTAAAGCGACGAGGCTCTTGGGTTCATGGGCTCTTGGCCAGGGGCTGGGGCTGGGGCTGGGACTGGGAGTGGGGCTGAGGTTGGAGCTGGGGCTGGGGATTGAGCTGGGACTGGGGCTGGGGATTGAGCTGGGACTGGGGCTGGGTCTGGGGAGCTGGGACAGGGGCTGGGTCTGGGGCTGGGGCTGGGGAGTTGGAGCTGGGGCTGGGGCTGGGGCTGGGACTGGGGCTGGGGCTGGAGCTGGGGCTGGGGCTGGAGCTGGGGCTGGGGCTGTGAGGTAAGTGAGACGGGCTGGAGCTGGGGCTGGGGCTGGAGCTGGGGCTGGAGTTGAGGCTGGAGCTGGGGCGGCTGAGGCCTGGAGCTGGGAGTGGGGCTGGGAGTGGGGCTGGGAGTGGGGCTGGGGCTGGGGCTGGGAGTGGGGCTGTGAGGTAAGTGAGTTCACGCCGCTACAGCATCTGAGACTCATTGGCTTGAACCACTGGGCATGACCTGACAGACTTACAGCAGTCTGGAGAGCAGGTGGGAGAGCAGGAATGGAGTAGGGTGTGTGTGTGTGTGTGTGTGTGGGGGGGGGGTGGGGGTGATGAGGGGTCTTAACATTTAGGGTAGGGAGTTCAGGGGATCTACCCCACAAAGCATTCTCTCACTCACTGACAATTTCCAGAATGTTCCCAGAGTAAAAACAGTGCATGTCTGAGACTGTGTGGCTTATGGGAATATGGGTGACAGGAGGGGGGTTAAAGTGGTTTAGTATTATACAGTACTTGCTGTGGCAGAACTTAGCAATGCATCATTCTCACCTGACTGTAGTGAAGATCTTCTGTCCCAATTAGAGGTCTACACACTAACACACTGAGCATGCTCAGATGAAAGAGTATTTTTAAAGTACCATATGCACTATTGCGCAACAGAACGCGTGCTGCCACTCTTAAGTAAACCTTCTGAATGAAAATTAAATTGAGAAGTGGAGACATATGCTCTCTCTCGTGTGTGTGTGTGTGTGTGTGTGTGTGTGTGTGTGTGTGTGTGTGTGTGTGTACGTACAGTACATTGGAATTCAGAACACGCATGAGTGCCTATAGCCTGATGGGCTGAAAAACAAAGAGATTACAGAATTAAAGAAACATCCTGCTGCGTCTGTCTGTCTGTCTGTCTGTCTGTCTGTCTGTCTGTCTGTCTGCCGAAAGCAAGAAAGGATGTGAAGCTGACCCAAGTCAAACACTAATATCCGCTCTTGCACAAACTGAAGCTAAGTGAGGGATGCTACGCTACGTGCTGCTGTGGATTTACATAACTAGGAAGGAGCCTCTTCTCCTCTCTCTTGCACACACACTCACACACACACACACACAAACACACACACACACCCCTGACTGGTCACCCCAAACAGAACTCCACACACACAAACACAGCCCTGACTATTCTAGGGTACAGGCACCCAAAACAGAACCCAGCGCACGACACACACACACACACACACACACACACACACACACACACACACACGGCCCTGACTGGTTTGGGGTAAAGGCACCCCAAACAGAACTCAGCAATGTGCTCAGTGGCAAAGATCAGAGATGAGACAGAAGACGTCTCAAAGCACCAAGGCCTCCAGGCAGAGAGAGGAGATGAGCTCTCTGCCAGAGACAGGGTGTGTGTGTGTGTGTGTGTGTGTGGGGTGTGGGGGGGTGAATAAGGTTTTGTATGGCAGGAGTCACACAGCAGGAATTCTCAATGAAACAGCCGGATTTATCAGTCAAGACGAGAGAGAGAGAGAGAGAGAGAGAGAGAGAGAGAGAGAGAGAAACTTCTCCAAAGTCTGGATGCCATTACACTGTATTCTCCCCTCCAGAGCAGGGGCTCTCGCAGTCACTCGTTCACTCGTTCACCCTCTCTCTCCCTCTCCATCTCTCACTCTCTCTCTCTCCCTCTCTCTCTCTCCCTCTCACTCTCTCTCTCTCTCTCTCTCTCTCTCTCTGCTCATCTCTCTGCCTACCCCACTGATTTCCTGTGCTTATGTAACACACCCAGCCCCCGCTGCCAAAACACAAAGCCCCTGCTGCACCACAGCACCCCCACCCCACCCCACAGCACCCCCAACCCACCCTCACAGCACCCCACCCCACCCCACAGCACCCCAACCCACCCCACAGCACCCCAACCCACCCTCCACAGCACCCCACCCCACACTCACAGCACCCCACTCCCACCCTCACAGCACCCCACCCCCACCCCACCCCACCCCACAGCACCCCCACCCCACACTCACAGCACCCCACCCCACCCCACAGCACCCCAACCCCACCCCTCACAGCACCCCACCCCAACCCCACCCTCACAGCACCCCACCCCAACCCCACCCCACAGCACCCCACCCCACCCCACCCTCACAGCACCCCAACCCACCCTCACAGCACCCCCCCCCCAACCCCACAGCACCCCACC
>JAODXP020001940.1:22500-25532 GCA_027497455.2 Sardinella longiceps | reverse complement strand
CACACTAAGCAAAGTCAAAGCTTTGACGCTTTTCAAAGATTGGCTTTGTTTTGTAACTGTAACATTTGATTTTGTATCATAATTCCGTTACGGGCTAGCAGTTAGTTTGCCACCCTGTAAGTGGAAAAACTTGAGAAAAAGCCAGTCGGTTTACCGCAGCTTCTCACGCTCTGCAGTGTTCTTGAAGAATCGCTCATTTTTATCATTTGGTCGCACCTGAGCCTACGAGACTTCTCCGCATCTTCTCTCCCGAACAGGACGTGCTGACTGCGCAACCATGGGGGTAAGGCTCGAGCGCAACTTTTTACTGCATTCTAACGGGACGGGGAGGGGGGGGGGGGGGGGACTTGAGTGCGAATTCGCTGTAATGTCTTGGTGGTGTGTGTGACAAATTCAGTGAGTGGATGCATGAATACATATATGTGTGTATGAGTGTGTGCATGAGTGAGTGTGTGTGTGTGTGCGTGTGCTCTGTGAGGAGATGTCCGTGAGTGTCAGAGTGACATTGAAATTATGCTGGGTTGGCTTTTAGCGCTAGCTGTCAGACTGCGACAAAAATGATGACGAGGGGAACCGTCTTTGGCCACGCGCTTCTCCATACTGAACTTTAACGACTAAACGGACCCAACAGCAGCCATATTCATCCATTTCCCCTTAATCTCACCTCGGCGGCTAAAACTGATGAGCCGTGTTAGTATGAAGGGCACGCAGGACAGTATCCGGGAGAACGGTGTATAGCACGGTGAATAGACAGATGAGAAGCTAAGCTCGTGGTAATTAAAGCCAAATCGGCTTATTCTAGCCGGAGGAGGATTTCCACTAGTGTCGCAGCGCGAGACTGTCCGCATCAAGCTTAGCGCGAGAGCCTCCGGTCAGTGCGACAAGTAAATCGCTCTTTTAATTGGGAAAGGTGTGTGTGTGTGTGTGTGTGTGTGTGTGTGTGTGTGTGTGTGTGTGTGTTCAACTGAAAAGTTGTCGCATGAAGTTCGCGTGCGGAGTCTATGCGGCTGAGTTGGGAGCGCAACTAAAGGTCGTACTGTGTGTGTGTGTGTGTGTGTGTGTGTGTGTGTGTTCGGAGCGTAACTAAAGGTCGGACTGTGTGCGCATGAGTATGAGCGGCTGCCGTCTGCTTTTAGCCTCTGCCTCTCAGGTAGAGTACGCGTCATAATGCGGTTAACGGGAGTCAGCGCGGCAGCTGCCCGCGATCGGTAGTGACATAACCCCCGCAGCTTATTCGCACGCAGAGCATCCTAACACGCCAGATTCTAGAAACAAGAGCGCTGCGCGCGGATAATGAAGTTTGGGATTGGAGTTCCCGCCTGGGGAAGCGAGTGCACGCGCGCTCTCACTGCGTCAAAGGGCCCGCAGACGGCTGATGACACAACGGTCAACATTTCTAGTCCGTGACATTGCCACGGCACACTGACGATACATTTCTAGTCCGTGACATTGCAACGGCACACTGACGATACATTTGCCCCGCGGAATGGCGCAATAACTCGTGAGCTCATCAGCTGTACGACAATCCGCACACGCGCAACAGAACATCGACATCATTAAAACAGATGACGCTGCAAATCTGTCCGCATTGCTGCTCACGTGTCCTAACGGAGGAGTGCATCTTAGGTGAGAGGTGCCGGTTCCGGTGCCGTTGGAATCGAGCGCCGTAGTCTTTCCGGTTGCCTTCTTGTCTATCAAACGGCAGAATTCTAACGGGAGAAGAGATGAAGCAGCGCGCGGCCACTGCGCAAAAATGAGCTGAGATAAAGTGATTACGCACGCAGATCTGCCCCCGTGCATCGGTATCAGCGCGTGCCTATGTCCCAAGCACTCCCTCTCCCTCACACACACACACACACACACACACATGTAGTATTCCCACAGTAGAAAGGAATGTGGCGGTGTTGCACTGTACAGGTAGTGAAAAGATGAGCGAGTCTTTAGTCGGGTGGTCGCGTGGGGGTCGACTCGCGCATGATTTCCTTACTGCGTCAAATATGGGGCGGGGCCAAGAGAGTGGAAATTCCTGCGGCCTCGCGGAGCCGAGAGAGAGATGCTGAGTAAGTGAGGTGCGCGTGTCTCATCTGTCCTCTGCTCGAGACACCGCAGCCAATGTGAGATGCTATGAGGCATTCCGGGCCACGTGACTGCAGATGGGGAGGCGAGCAAGGCATGCTGGGTAATGTGTTCTCAAGAGCAGCTTAGAGACATCTGATGCAGCAGCAGCCCATTACAATCAATCTATACATTTATAGGATTTAGCTCATTACAATCAATCTATACATTTATAGGATTTAGCCCATTACAATCTATACATTTATAGGATTTAGCGTTTTATTTTCATTATTCACTGTTTGTGGTTCTAAAGAACAATAAACTGCCTCTGTGAATGAAACAAATAAACTTGCCTTCTTTTGGAGGAAATAGAGAAAGACGGATGGATAGAGAGAGGGATAGAGAGAGAGGGAGTGGAGAGAAAGACAGATGAGAGAGAGAGGGATAGAGAGAAAGGGATGGATGGAGAGAGGGGGATGGAGAGAGAGAGGGATGAGAGAGAGAGGGATGAGAGAGAGAGGGGGATGGATGGAGAGAGGGGGATGGAGAGAGAGAGAGGGATGAGAGAGAGAGGGATGAGAGAGAGAGAGGGATGGATGGAGAGAGGGGGATGGAGAGAGAGAGAGGGATGAGAGAGAGGGATGGATGAGAGAGGGGGATGGAGAGAGAGAGAGGGATGAGAGAGAGGGATGGATGAGAGAGAGAGAGGGATGGGGTTGCAGAGTTATTTGCATATGACTCACCTTCAGACTCAATGAGGTGAATGTGTGTGTGTGTGTGTGTGTGTGTGTGTGTGTGTGTGTGTGTAGAGAGAGAGGGAGGAGCTAGGAACAGGTGTTTCAGGCATGTGAAGATGTGGGGATCAGGTGTGTATAGGTGGGCTGAGGATGGCAGGTGTGGTTGAGTGTGTGTGTGTGTGTGTCACTGCAGAAAGGATCTGCAGGTGCATGTGTGTGTGTGTGTGTGTGTGTGTGTGT
>JAODXP020001939.1:0-25316 GCA_027497455.2 Sardinella longiceps | reverse complement strand
ATCTCTCTATCCATAAGGCTTACATGTAGGCCTAAGTTTATGTTGTCAGGAGTGAATCATCCAACTTTATCATGATTACCTTATCAGACCCTAATGAGATCTGTTCCAGATACTTATCTACACTGAGTGTGCACTGGCTGAAATCTCTGTATGTTGGCATGTAATATGTTTGTGGTGTTTTTTATAGTTCTTTTCTTTTAATCAGTTCTTGTGTGATCTGGACATGGATCGGTAAATAAACTGAATTGAATTGAAATTGATCCAAGCTGAAAGAAATTCTAACAATTACTTCTACTTTTGGCTCCAAAATAGGCTATTTTGCCTGGACTAAGCCAGTTATGAATATCATAACAACACTGTGTCAACGGAAGTCATCAAAATGTAGGTAAATCTCTCCCAAACTTATTAGAAGACTTATTAGAATTATTGAAGAGTCAAGATAGATTTGGCCTGGTTTAGTTCACACAACACAGGAAGAGATACTGCCCAAATATGGTCAGAGGAGCAAGCCAGATAAGAAGTTGCCAGATCTTTCCACGGACACGAGAATGATGTTGGTAGCTGGAAATGACGTCAAGTAGTCTCATTTCCGGACCGGATAACAAAGTTAGCCAACTTCGTACCTGAAGTCCTACTTTATACCTGAAGTCCTACACGGCACAAGAAAGGTGAGAGACTGAATTTTTAGTTTTTTTCTCTTAATGTGATATTTTTATTATGCTCCTGAATAGCAAATTGCAGATCCCAACCTTTAAAGCTTTTTTAATCTTGTAGATTACTT
Organism: Sardinella longiceps; assembly: GCA_027497455.2. Taxonomy (NCBI): domain Eukaryota; kingdom Metazoa; phylum Chordata; class Actinopteri; order Clupeiformes; family Clupeidae; genus Sardinella; species Sardinella longiceps. The sequence continues at coordinate 24,535 of JAODXP020001939.1, read as the reverse complement.
GTACTTTTAAGTTTCAAATGGTATTGAATGCAGTGTTTCATCAACTCTCTTCATGGTATAATAGGAAAGTTAGGCTGAAGAGCAAGACTAAAGCCTATGCTAAACCATTGTCAGTATAGGCAGCGATCACAATTAAAATTTACAATCAAACCTCCATTGTCACATATCAAAGTCTCTGGCTGTCTCTGACATAGGAAGGTAGTGACTTGCTCCTTAAGAAGTTACCTGTCTTAAAAGGCAGCAAGGGACAGGCTAAAAACTTTGTTCCGGATGATCTAGTTTACTAGAGCGTAAAATTGGAAGGAGAATTATTAATTTCTCTGATTTGGACATGCATTCCTTTCAAAGGCAGCATATCTTCAAGACACAGCCATAAGTGAAGCAACTTTCAATCACAAGTCTGATTAGCTTTGTTTAGCCAGCTAAAGTTAGCTACATTTACCATGGTGATGAATGAAGTTGGCTAGTTAGCAAGCTAATGAAGTGAACAAGCATTAACTTCTCATCAGTATCACAATTGGAGGGGTATCAAGTTCAGAATTAACATTGGACCATCTGAACATCATTACAACCTTAAGGTATTGCCCTCAAAAATGTGTCAAGCTCCTTGTCAAAATTGGGCAAAACAAAGATACCGTCGAAGGGATAAGTATTAATTCTCTGATTTGGACATGCATTTCCTTCAAAGGCAGCATATCTTTAAGACACAGCCTCTAACTCACTACTGTCATGGAAAAAGAAAAACCGGAAGGGCTGGTTTGTGCTCTGTGTGCCAAGGTGTGTCACTTGCCATTTCCGAAATGGCATACTACTATAGATACAGACACCAAGTCTGACCACACCTTCAATATAGCTCTGCCATGGGAGAAATACTGAAAAATTCAACAGGTTCACACAGTGTGGGATCAGTTAACCTTGTCAATTGTCAATACAAATTACATGGACTTCCTTACTTGTGAGTTCAAACTTGGGAAGTCGAGAACGAGAGTACAACCCCCCCCCCCCCCCTCCTTTTTTTCTCTTCTTCAAGGGGGACAAGGTCAAAGGTCAATTGAATAATTTTAATGAACTTCTCACTTTAACATATATCACAACAATTTAAGAATTTTTCATGAACTTCTCACTTGAACATATATCACAACTTTACTAACTATTCATAACTTAGTTTCAACTATTCATCCTGTATTTCAATAAATTGTATTATTCAAGGAAATGTATAGACTATTATATTTAACAGCTAATTCATATATTGTCGGTTTGCAGAAAGTTTTAAATAGTTGCGCCCGACATACTCTATACGAGCAGGCACGCACACTGTTCCCTCAGGCGCTGCTTCTCTCTCTTCCCTCTCGTTCACTCTCATGCACGCATACTAAGATGCGCGATGTAGAGGTAAATGTTTCACCTGCATGCTCTGGCTTGCTAGCTCTAGATTCAGGGAGATATTATTCAATTTGCGGGCATCAGGGAGGCATTATCAATATCAGGGAGTCTGGTTAAGGGAATTCTATTGTGTCATGTATAGTGTGTGGTGTGGCAACATGAGTGTGCTTGCTCACCGATGTAACTCTGAATGACTGCAAATTCACAAACTGTGCAATTTATTTTTTTTCTGGACAAACAACTGAATGGCAGCTCACTTGCAGGTGGCTCAGCTTGCATTCTGCCCTGAAAGGACACTGCACGTCATCTTCCTCTCTTTACCTGCGCAGGCTGACGCCTGCATGAACTCCATCTACAGGGAGTACAGGTGAGCACACACACACACTTATTCACAACTGGTTATTAGGTATAGATGATTCAACTAAAATGTAATTGCATCCTTGCACTGTCATCACTGCCTCATAGTCGAAATATATGGAATTTCTCCAAGACCAAGTAGTGTTTAAGTGCATTGCAAACGCCCTGCCTCCCGTGCCCTTTTCCCCAACTTTTCCATCATCAGACCTGTATTACTCTTAACATGTTGCCCCCATCCCCAAGCCTCTGTTACTAACCACTGAGCAAAGTAGGCCTAAACACTTACACATAGCCCAACATCAACACGTTCCCTGACGTGACAGTGACAGTAATTTTCACTATCAATCAAAATCTGGGAGCACTGGTTTTTTATTAATGTGTTGTTATCTTCCTCTTTATCCTTCTTTCCTTGTCTCCTGTCTTCAGAGTTTCTTCCTAAGGTCTCTTCAGCAGAGCCAGTGCGGCATTCTGAAAACATTATGAGGCATATTGTAAAGGGTCAGAAGCTGCTTGAATTCAGCAGTGACATTTACCTGAGAGGGGTGATGGCACCTAAAAAGGTTTGCATTTTTATCTCCCAAAGGCGTCAATGGTGTCCAAGTACTACTTGAGGCATATTGTGCCCTGCACTGCAGGCAAATAACATTATTATAGGCTGCGTTCACACTGAAGATCGGATATGCCCAATTTCGATTTTTTTAATTGCATCTATTTTCTAAAGTGCCCAAATTCAATGTGCATGTTTACACTTGTCAGACACTTGGAAGTTCTGAAACAGCCCCCATGCGAGGGCACGTGCTCCCTGACAAAAAGAACATTCAAAACTAGAGAATGTAATTTGAGAGAAATAACGAGCCCCCCCCCCCCCAACAAAAAACAACATAATAATAATTATTATTATTATAAAATATAATAAAAATGACACAGCACACCTCATCATATCATGGCCAGAACAAAAATAACAAAACAAAGTTCTATCCATTGCTGCTAATTTCCTTTTTTTCCCTATTTTTTTGCAAAACTTTTATAGTACTTATGGTAGCTATTAGTTACTCTACTATGCATTTCTGGCTTCTACAGCAAAGGAGAATATCTGAACCCCAAACCCCTCCCCTTTCTTGTGTGTGAGACTTCAGCACTGAAGTCTGAAAGCAGGTGTGACAGTTTCCACCTCCGCAGCACCACTCTACTGGGTTCCACACACACACTCTAGACACTGGATGGATCACTGTTTTATTAGCTGAAAGATATACAGAAAGTACAGTGTACTTGAAGGGATTTCATACAGTGGGTCTGGTCACTCTGTCCATAGATCTTCGTGAATTGCTCTGACTTATGTGTGTGTGTGCTAACATTTCCTTGTGAATTCATAAAAAGGTACAAACAAACAAAATAAAACATAGAAAAGGGAGATATCTTCCGCGCTCCTGTACTTCACAATCTGGTGCGTCACGGGAAAGGACTGGTAATAGTAGGCAAGGAAGAGAGTCACCGGAGCATCTTCAGATGGAAAAATAACTGTTTTATTGGGCAAGTGCCAAGACTAACGTTTCGACGTTGTAACGTCTTCTTCAGAGCACTTGCCCAATAAAACAGTTATTTTTCCACATCTGAAGATGCTCCGGTGAAACAAAATAAAACTTCAAAAGGCTACTTATGTGTGTGATCGTATAGTGATTTAGTGCTAGACACTTGTATAATATACTTACAGCTATTAAAGTCTGTCTGTTACACAGGATTAGACAAGAGATCCTTTTTTCCTTTTTCATTACAAACACGTGGAACTCACATAGCCAAAACAGGCTACTGGAATGTGAACTAGTGTATTACCACTATCTAGCTTATGGTTAAACAGTGCACCAAAATGTCTGGTAGAACACTTTCATTTAGCATTATGAACACAAAAATATTCTGAAAAGATTACCTGAAAGATATACAGAAAGTACAGTGTACTTGAAGGGATTTCATACAGTGGGTCTGGTAACTCTGTCTAGATGATGTGAGTATAAACAGAAAGCGATTAGCATGCTAATCATAACTGCAAATAAACCTCAAACCATGTTTTACACGTCGTTAAATCAACTCAAAATACTGGTTTAACCGATTAAGAAAACACCATGACAAATCATGGCTTATATCCACTTAAAATGCAGTTAATACATCGTTACAGCTAGACCTCATAAAAACGTGACCTACCCATAGATCTTCGTGCAGTTCCCAACTACACTGTACCAGGACGCAAGAGGGCGCTATTGTACTATTTAAAATAATTTGACTAAGCAATACTTCTGACCTGTTACACAGGCAAACCACAGATCCTTCAGGAGCCAGATATGTCGTGGTAGATCATGTCTATGGGAGCAAATTGGAGTCATCCGAGCTAGCAGCCACTAGCCTGGCCACGCCCTCCCAGTGAGCTGCCACCCTAATCAGTGGCAGCTGGTGCCCCAAGCAGTCAACCTCCTTAGATGCAAAAGATAAGTAAAGCTAGATAGCGCAAATTTTATTTTTTTGTTTTTTTGTACACCATGGACATTGATATATGTATTGTATGATTTTGACATGATCTAAAAAGAAAAAAAACTTGCACACCTCATTAAAAGTTCATTTTCTAAGAAATGGAGAGTCACATAGTCTTGACAATAATATGAAATGGGGCAGGGGGATTTGGAGATGTACATCCATTACTCAGAAAAATAAGGCTTTTAAAATTTCGGTGGAATTCTTGGATTTTCTCATAGACTTCAATGTTACAGAATGAGCTTCTCCACTGCATAAATGCTAGCGCCGCCCAGAACTATCTTATTTGGCATTAGCCTCATGACTCCAGGAAGTGGGTCCTCACGATTTATATCTGTAAAGAAGGATCTCTGAGCAAACCTTAATAGCGAGTTCACATTACACGATTTTAGAGCCGATTCTGAGGTCGCAGGGTCAATTAGAAATCACATTTGGTCGTGGGGAAACTCGGCAGTGGATCTGCAAGTGCAAGTCGTCATGTGTGAACAACTCTCCGACACGATTTAGGGCACTCGCTGGTTCGACGCAAGTTGTCGGGGGACATCTAGCATGTTAGATAGAAGTCGCAAGTGATTTTCCAGGCAACAGCCAATCAGAAAACATGACTCACATTGTCATCTTTAAAATTTCCAAACTCCAAAACCGTATTTGAAGTTGCACTTCTTCACCAAGCAATAGCGTTCTTTGAAAACAGTCATGTGAAGTTTACTTGCGAAAACGGACACAATTGGCCATCCAGGTAACCTCGTCAATAATTCTAAAATATTTTTGCGGCAATAACAAAGACGAAACAGTAGCTACAGACAACAGGAGATCAGTGGCAAACTAATGAGTTGCATTCATGCCTGTAGCCTATAGTCAGAGACATTTTTAGCCGTAAACTGGCTCTGTTATAGTCTGTATGCTAACGTTATGGTGTTGATTATACAGATGGTAGGAGGGTTGATTATACGATCGTGGACACAACCAGCACACCCTAGGCTCTGTCTGGGCCAGGTCTTGTAGTGTGAACACAGAGGTCGCAGATCAGCCTCAGCCTCATGCCTGACCATGAGACTCCCGATACTATAACTGCTAGTCGTTAAATGTGAACACTCGAGAGCTCACAGACGTGTCTTGTTTTGTCGTGTTGTCGCTAAAATGTAAAAAAACAAACCAAAGTTATCCATTGCTGCTAATTTCCATTTTTTTCCTATTTTTTTGCAAACTCTTATGGTACTTATGGCAGCTATTAGTTACTCTACTATGCATGTCTGGCTTCTACAGCAAAGGAGAAGATCTGAACCCCAAACGCCTCCCGTTTCTTGTGTGTGAGACTTCAGCACTGAAGTCTGAAAGCAAACCTTAAGGGATTCAGGGTGTTCTATGATGGAAAACTTCTATTCAAATTATAGGTCTATATCATAATGTGTAGTGATTGTTTTAGTTAAGTTTTATTTTTTGAGCTCTTGGTTATTAGATGGAACTCCAGCAGCCAAGTTTATAACACCAGATATTTCAAAATGGGGGGCGATCTTTACACTGACATTGAACACCCTCATTCTCAAGCAAGTACATTACCAATGGCACCAATGCGTCTGGATGTCTACTTTAATTTGATACCAAATAGTTCTATTGTAGGTACAGATATACCCGTACCAAACGCCCGAAAGACAATGAAGCAAAACCGGATCACCCGCGGTTGTAATTTTCAGCGCTCGCATGCGCAATAATAATTAAAAAAAACAAACTTCGGAGTGCCCGTGATGTCGCACTCCCGACGATGCCATCCTGGGCGTCCGCCCATATCGCCCATGCCAGAAACCGCTCCTGCAGCAGTCTGATGGCTTGTGGGAAAAAGCTGTTGCTGAGTCTGGTTGTTCTGCAGCACATACTGCTGTAGCGCTTACCAGATGGTTGGAGGGTGAACAGTGTGTTTGAGGGGTGGGTAGGGTCTTTGATGATGTTGATGGCTCTTCTTTGACAACGGGATGGATACAGTTCCTGAATGGATGGTAGGGCTGATCTTGTGATCTTCTCTGCTGTTCTCACCACCCTGTAGTGCTTTCTGATCTGCGACATGGCAGCTACCACACTGAGAGACTGCTGGTGAGTGTGCTCTCAATGCCCCCCTGTACAAGGTGGTGAGTGCTGAAGGGGGAGACTGGCTCTCCTCGTCCTGCGCAGGAAGTGTATAATAATGTTGGGTGAGCCTTGTTTAATAAAGATGACAACGAGCTTAGCTTGCATTGCACACACTCCAGTGTAGTATTTATTCTGCTCCCCAGTATACATTACACCTGTGGTATGTAAAGCAGTATAGCGCACCCTTGTGTCCTGACGTTCCATTACATCCCCCCTTTTAGCTATTTACCATACTCCTTTAGAACACTTTCTTTACATTCTAACCATAAGGCATTATGGCAATGGAACAAATCACACTTTAAACATTGTGCGCTATCTTTTTCTAAACAACATAAACAGCTGCTTTCTTTTTTTTTCAAACACATTATAACATTCTTTTTTTTCCTAACTAGAAGGACAGGGTGGACTACCTGACCCTTCTGACTCTGCTGCAGGGATTTATTCTGCCCTTTTCACAGCAGGTCACTAGACTAAGTTTTACAAGTCCAGTCTTTCTGGTGGACGGGAGGTTCTCCCAAAACGGGTGACAGTCTGACTAGAGTCAGGCTGGTCTGGCTCTAGGTCAGACTCGTCTGGCCGTGGTTCTGGAAGAGCAGTGGCTCCGTGAGCTAACGGGGTTGTTCTGTAAGCCAGGAGAGCTCTTTGGTGGTCTTGATTCTTGTTGAGAATCTGCTTCACTGTTCTAACAGCTCTCTCTACTTCACCGTTACTCTGCGGAAATCGAGGGCTACTAGTGACATGTTCAAAGTCATATTCATTGGTAAATGCTGAAAACTCTGAAGAGGCAAACTGTGGCCCATTATCTGTCATTAGTACCTCCGGAATGCCAAATCTAGCAAAGATGACTTTCAGTCTTTCCACAGTGGTCGCAGTAGTCAGTGTTGGCAGATTGGCTACTTCTATGTATCTTGAGAAATAGTCAACCACCACTAGATAGTGGCTTTTTCTCCACTCAAAGATGTCGGCAGCCAATCTCTGCCACGGCCTAGCAGGCAAAGAGGTCGTGAGCAGTGGCTCTGTGTGGTAGCTGGAGTACCGGCTGCACACCTCACATCTCTCCACCAGCTCTTTGATGTCTCTTGACAAGCCTGGCCACCACATGGACTGTTGGGCTCTGGCCAAGCACTTGGTCATGCCCTGGTGTCCATGATGGAGCCTGTCTAGCATCTCTCTATACATTGGCGCTGGAATAACAATTCTTTCCCCCTTCAGGAGCATCCCATCAGCCACATGTATGTCTGCTCTGTATGGCCAATACTGCAGAAGACTCTCTGGAACTGCTGTTCTATGCACCGGCCATCCTCTGTCTGTGTATGTTCGAAGTTGTCTCATTGTCTCGTCTCTGTTTTGCATGTCTTTGATTTGATGCAGTTTACTTTTTGTTGCAGGTATGTGTTCCATCACATGGTCAATATAGACTTGACACTCTCTCCCAGTGTGTCACATTCTGTGGTGTTTTCCGGTCCCAGTGGCGCCCTGGACAAGGCGTCAGCAGCCACCAGCTGTTTGCCTGGAACATGAATGATTCTGTACTTGAACCGCATCATTCTTAGTCTGAATCGGAGTATTCGTGGAGGTAAGTCATCCAATGGTCGGGTACCTAGCAATGAGATCAAAGGCTTGTGATCTGTATGCACCAAGAAGTCTAGCCCCAGAAGGTTCCAGAAGACTCAGTCTCTCGCATGCCCACGTCACGGCGAGAGCCTCTTTCTCGATCTGTGCGTATCGAGTTTCAGTGGGTGTTAGACTCCTGGATATATACTCCACTGGTCTGAATTCTACATCTGGCTGTCTTTGCATTAGCACCTCCTAATCCATAAGACGATGCGTCAGCTGACACGAGAGTGTCTCTCTTGAGCTATACTGAGCTAAAACAGCTGGAGAGCTGAGCTCTCTCCTCACTGCCTCAAAAGCAGTCTTTTGTTGCATGTCCCACGTCCACGCACTGTCATTTCTCAGCAGATCTCTCAGAGGCTTTGTGAGACTGGGCAGGTGAGGGGAAAACTTGCCAACATACTTCACCATCCCCATAAAGCGTCTCACCCCTTCAACACTGTCTGGTTATGGCATGTTAAGGATTGCTTTAATTTTGTCTGGGTCTGCCTCGATTCCATGAGCACTTACTTTATGTCCTAGGAACTTGACTTCTCTCACGCCAAACTCACATTTTTCATTTAGGGTCAGACCTGCCTCCTTGAACTTCCTAAGGACTGCACACAGTCCGTCATCATGCTCGGTTTGATTTTTACCGAACACCAAGATGTCATCAGCATGACACAATGTCCCAGGTGCGCCTGCAACGATCTGGGAAATCCTCAGCTGAAAATGTTCGGGCACCGAGGAAATTCCGAACGGCAGTCTCCTGAAACAATACCTCCGTGTCAGTGATAAAGTTTTCCACTGTTTCGCCTGGCCGCTGATATCTGCTGTTAAATCTGGCTCTTTCATATATAACATTGTGTTTGCCAATGAAATGCTCACCCAAGGCTTTGCACACTTCTTTATATTTCTTTCTGTTTGCGTCGTCCAACGTCAATGTGTTCAGAACATAGTCGCTTTTCTCCCCCATTATGTAGAGAGCAAGTAGCGAGTTGACTTGATATTCATCATTTTGTTCAGATAGCCCTGATGCTATTCTAAATCGCTCAAAGCGTCGTAGCCACTGAGTCCAGCTACTTGGCTCATCGAAGTTAAAACTTCCCGGTGGTGGTATCGAAAATACCTGATCCATCTTTCATTATTCCTCCCCTCTTCTTTCCGAAGGCGAGCCAACAAACTTTTAGCCACTCACGCTGATTTGGTCTGCCGCCTCTGACAGCTCAAACTGTTCCTCACTTGACGTAATCTTATCACCAACTTCTGACACCATGTATAATAATGTTGGGTGAGCCTTGTTTAATAAAGATGACGATGAGCTTAGCTTGCGTTGCACACACTTCAGTGTAGTATTTATTCTGCCCTCAAGTATACATTACACCTGTAGTATGTAAAGCAGTATAGCGCACCCTTGTGTCCTGACGTTCCATTACAGGAAGCAGGGTTCCTACACGTTTCTTCAAGTAAAATTCAAGACTTTTTAAGACCATTTTAAGACCATTTATGTAAAAAATTAAGACCGCAAAACTATGGCAAAGAAAAAAATACCGATCCATTCTTGTTGTGGTCGTAGCTGCAGGAGCTGTAGGCCTAGTGCTTGGTTTAAACACTCTGGCGATGGAAGGTGTTTGATCCTTCCCTTTGATAGAATTGATGTGCTTGGAAAACTTGGCATGAGACTCTAAAGCCTTCATGCCCATGTTACCATGGTCAGGGATGAAATAGTAATGCATGGCACACACTAACCAGCGCACAGGCTTTGCCTTAACATTGCAAATATCAGATCTTTCCTTTGTAACTAGCATGATTGTTTCTATGGATTTCTAATGGGGGGAAAGAAGCATGTACCTTTACCATGAAAAGCAATTACAAAAGAACAATGGAGTGCTTTGATGCTTCATAGCAATAGCACCATATAGCAATCCCTCCCAATACTCAATTTAACACATTATGACCATCCTAGAACTCTACATCTAGAACACCCTAGATGATGGTGAGGCATAGAAAAACTGAGCCTCTAACATCTCAGCAAAGTATGTCTGACAGTTCAGTGTCAGGGCCCAGGCTGTCAAGTACAGCAAGGGCTGTACTAAAATACTCATCAAAAACAATATCACCTCCACTGCATTAAACGTTTAAAGAACATAAATACAACTATTTGATGGCACAGACAAGCAGGCTAGTGTTTAACAGACTAGGCTTAAAACAAAATCAATAGGCTACAGGTAATTAATGGTCTCTGCATAAAGCACTGTATGGCTAGCCCAGCGGACATTTGGATAGCAATTTGAAGTAAAATTGACATCAAACATCGACATCAAATTCACGTCTGCATTAGGTGAAAAGTGAAAGATGAATCGATGTCAAAATGTCACTATCAATTTTACATCCTTCTATTGATGTCAAAATTAGGTTGAATTATCAACATCAATGAGACATCATTCTATTAATGTCCAAATTGTGTCAAAATGAGGTGAAAAGTGAAAGTCAACTCGACATCAAAATGTCAACATCAACTTGACATCATTGCACTGATCTCAAAATAATACCAACATCTGATGTCAAAATTAGGTGAAAAGTGAAAGTCAAGTTGATGTCAAAATGTCAACATCAATTTTACATCATTTTATTAATATCAAATGTTAAAATTTCACCATCAATTTGATATTGTTAGATTAATATCAAAATAAGGGACAACTTTTAATGCCAATATTTGGATAAAAGTGAAAGACAAATTGATATTGATATGGCAACACAAATTTGACATTATTCTACTGATGTCATTATTGGTTGAAACTGCCAATATTAATTTGACATCATTTGTTTAATATCAGAATTGGTTTCAAACTGAAACTCAAGTTGACATTAAATCTGCCAGTGGCAATTCAACATAATGATATGTATAGCAAATTTCAAAGTCAAATGTATAGCTCTGGCGACTCTCACCTACGGTATATGCACAGCGCGTGGGGCTAGAGAATAAGGGGCGTGTTTTGCACGCATTTTGTGTGGATAGGGCTCTAAGAGTTAGCAATTTCACAAAACCTGACACTCTGGAACTGGAGGTGGGCTAGGGATTGGGAAGGGGAGTGTGGAGTGCATTCTAGGAGTTGTAGGCTTTCAAAAGTACTCTAGTTTTCTACCTTCTAGATATTTAGCGTGGAGTCAAAATCTTGTTTACTAAACATCAAACTGATGTCTACTACAAATTCCTGGATATCCTTTTAATGTCAGTTTGATATCGATATGAAGCTTTGTTTGGGACATTTATTTGACAACATTTTTTGTCAGCCTTATTGACCTTATGCTTATTAGAGCAATGACTGGATGTTGTAATGGTAAAATCCTAATCCTAAATATTTAACATGGAGTCAACATCTTGATAAACCCTAAATGTCAAATTGACTTTGACTACAATTCACTGGACATCATTTTCATGTCATTTAGATATTGATATGATGCTTTGTTAAGGACATCAATTTGATACAATTTCCATGTCAGCTCTATTGACCTTATGCTTAATAGAGGAGGGGCAGTATGTTGTAATGAAACCTTTTTTATAGATGTGATGTTAAAATCCTAATGAAATTGTAGATATTTCATATGGAGTCAAAATGTTGATAAATCCTAAATATCAAATTGACGTTGACTACAAATCCATTGGCATAATTTTGATAACATTTAGATATCGATATGATGCTTTGTTACTGACATCAATTTGATATTATTTTAATGTCCACATTATTGACCTTAGGCTTAATAGAACAGTGACTGGATGTTGTAATGCAACCTCTTTACAGGCCACAACTGGTGACTGAGATCCTAATGAAATTATAGATATTTAGGATGGAGCCAAAATCTTGATCAATACTAAACATCATATGGATGTGTACTACAAATTCCTGGACATCATTTTGATATCAGCTTGATATCGATATGAAGCTTTATGTAGGACATCAAAATAATGTTATTCTAATATAAAATTTATTGACCTTATTAGTCAATAAATTAGCTTAATAGGACATTGACTGATGTTATAATTAAACCTCTTTACAGACAATAACTTGAGATGTTAAAAACCTATTGAAAATGTAAATATTTAATATGGAGTCAAAATCTTGATAAATCATAAATGTTAAATTGACATTGACAGCAAATTTATGGACATCAATTTTATATAATTTTAATATCAAGAAGATGCTTTGGTTCAGATCAGTTCATCAAATTGATGTCAATTTAATGACAATTGAAGCTTAAAAATCAGTAATTGGATTTTTTAACAAACCCTTGTGAGACCTCTTAACATGCCTTAACTTATGATGTTAACATCTTCATGAAATAATGTATATTTCATATGGAGTCAAAATCTTGATGAATTCTAAACGTCAAACTAAACAGGACACCTCAGTGAACACAGAGAAAGACTTAATTTAGATGTAAATGTAAAATGTAATGTCTGGGAAAACCTTCCAAAACACTACAAAACAATTGTCAATGGTGTATTTTAACCTGTAACGACAAAAATAGTAATATAAAAAATAGAAAATAACTGATAGCATTGCCGCTTTGTTTGTGTTATCACCCACTTATGCTTATTATAAGCCCCTCCATAGTTTTACATTATGTCTGAATAGGGTAAAAACTTTTTTTGTATTGCAAGTTTTCTGAAATAAATTGTATGTCCATTTATGAGACTTGGTTGACTTTTTCGTGGCATTTCGTATACTGTATATATGTGGGCAATTCCAGTGTTATGGACGTGACATTTTCATGCATTATTGATGAACAAAATGCCACATAACCTCTGCAAGCCTTGCAGTATTAAACAATTTTGTTCATTTTCTTATGCAAAGTCCATGGCTGAATATAGGCAAACACAAAAAAAATCATATCATGATTTACATCAGAAGAATATGAGCCTTTCAATTTGCGTTATGGACGTGATGAAAAATGGACAAGCTTTTATGGGAGATTACAGTTTTTGCTATGAAGTCTGTGAAATTTCCAGAGAAATGTAAACTAAACAGGACACCTCAGTGAACATAAAAAGACTTAATTTAAATGTAAATGTAAAATAAGTTGGTTTTCATTGGGGTTATTTTGGGAGAAATGGCGTTATGGATGTGACGTCTGAAAAAACCTTCCAAAAACTATACAAAACACGTGTGAATGGTGTATTTTGACCTGTAACGACTAAAATAGTAATATAAAAATATAGCGATGGATACTATGAGGCATAAATGAAACAAATATACCTTTTCAATGGAGAGAGATACTGTACATCTCATTATTGTTTTGTGTACGTAAATGTTCTAATCCACCACACATATTATATAATTTGCAAGAGCAAGTCAAAATTTGTAACATGTAAAATTTAACCCTATCGAGACCGGGGTGGGGCTAAAAGTGCCCGCACCAACTTTGATGACTTAAGTTATGACTACAAGACTTGGTGACTTTTCCTAAAATTTAGTTGGCTACAATTTAGTACCAAAAGATTAGGTTTATCATTGTTGGTGTTACCATGGCAATGGTTTTCTGACAGGTATGTCGGACCAAAAATCTAAGTCTCATCAGTGTGCCTTCTTTATCGCATACTTATTATTACCTCTGCCAAGGAGGTTCTGTTTTCGCCTGCGTGTGTGTGTCCGTCTGTCTGTCTGTCAAACTCAAAAAGTACTGCACGGATTTGGATGACATTTTCTGACCAGGTCTGTATTAGGACAAGGAAGAACCAATTCGATTTTGGTGGTGATCAGTGATCCAGAACACCCCCTGGAGTGGATTTTGTCAAAAGTGAAACTAACATATCAACTGTCCCATACTTTGTCTGATTCACGCGAAACTTGGTACACATCATCTTTGGACCATGCCTCACAAAATTTAGCTGTTGTTTTGTTCGAAAGTCCAAGTGCTCGCCTCTACGGCCAATGAAATTTGACGGCGAAGTCGCCAAACAGGAAGTGACCTCATATCTCGGCCATGCTTTGAGGTATCACATCCAAACTTGGTATATGGACTAATAGGGACCAGGGGAAAAAAATGACGTTACACTCTCTAGCACTCCTAGTGGTCAATAATTATATCTCGGCTACGCTTTGACATAGTGCAACCACATTTGATATGTGGACTGACAACCCGGTCCTGAGTATGTAGAAAAAATATATATGTTAATCTCTCTAGCACTCCTGGTGGTCAAACATTATATTTCTGCAACTGTTTGACGTATCATAACCCAACTTGGTATATGCACTCAGGACCCTGTCTTGATAACATCGGTCCACTGTGCAGGGTCTAACGCCGCCAGTTGGTGATTACTGGAAATGCAATTGAACTGCAATTGATATGCTTGCAATTTAGTGTCAAGTGGGGTGAAGTGGGGGAAGGCGGAGAATTGGAGGGATCGGGGTTGCAAGTGGGAGGACGGGCTTTTGCTGCTTATATTTTATGTTGCATCTGTGACCACATTGCCTTGGCGGAGGTCTGCGCTCTCCGAGTGCTTTTCTAGTTTCCATTACCATCATCAACCTTGTGAACATTTAGTTCAGTTTAGTTCAGTTTAACTTTATTGTCCCAAAGGGAAACTTGTCTTGCAGTCAGGTACATACGCATAAATAAACACAACCACTCACAACACCCAAACACACAAGGGGGACACAACAACAGACCAATAAATATAAAAGATTGTCTCATACATTGTAAAAAAACCCGTCTAACCTTCTGACTCAAGATTATCAGAGTAATGTCTGTGCAAAATTGCAGAATTGTGCAAATTTAGCAGGCGAATTGCACTGGGAATAAAAGAGTGTTTTATCCTGTTGGACTTAAAAAATGGCACTCTAAGTCTCCGGCCTGAGGGGAGAATTTCAAATGAAGGGGGTGATAAGTACAGTCCAGTATTGACTCTGCTTCCTTGATGACCTGTCTCTCATAAATTGATTGTAAGGACCATTTAAGTTAGCCTTGCAGCGCCATCCTGCGTAATTACGTTAAAATGAATTTTACCTCCGTACGAGTCTGGAATAGAGCCCCAACCTCGGTTCGTTCACGGTTTAGCCAATCAGCACACAGTTTAGAGCGATGTCCCTTAACTTGCCTGAACACGTTCGTTATTCTCCCCCCTACTTTCGAATTACCTTTACAAAATTGGTACATGACATTAACATTCATGATCTTGAGTACTTATTGCCGCTACGATGTCAAAATAAATTGGATTAGCTAGCGATCTGTCGGCTTATTAGTCAGGCTACATTTAAGTGGTCTGAAGCATATAATCACAAAAATGGAGGTGCATTTCCTATATTTGATGGAAAATAAAGAATGATGACATTTTGGCAAATAAAAATATAATAATGTCATAATGACATTATAACATCACATAATGACATCAAAATGATGTCATGTATAGTTTTTTGGATGTGTAGTAATTATTAGATGTTCATAACTACTAATCAATGGAGCCGGCCCGACAAAATTAGTCAAAGAGTTTAATGCATTTGTACAGACACTAGCGCTGGGAGAAAGGACAGCGACAGTGCCATGGCAGCACGTCGAAGCCCCAACTCCCAGATCACAGCTTGAGAGAAGCATTTATTGGGACACAAGCAACCCCCCAACATGCAGGAAAGCCATAAACATTTTGGTTACTGATTGGCACAACTTGTGTTTCCCTGTCACAATGTGCGTGACTTCCTGGTGACCCTTTGGGGCACAGAAGACTCTCATGCCAGGTGGTGATTTATGACTGGGTCCATAAATTGAGCAACTGGTTTAAACAATGGTGTTTTAGGCAAACATTCCAAAGTCTAGTTTGCTGACTAGGCACAACTGGTAAAACATTTAAAGTTGCAACTGGTCGTATACACACTCTGGAAATTTCTCTCACAGATGTAGATCATCTCCTCCAAATTTTGTGGTCATATGCCATTCCATTCATAAGTTATGGGAACGATGATGTATGTCTCTCTCTCTCTCTCTCTGATGTTCTGCAGGGGCAATCTTCCTCTACAACGAAGAACAACATTTCAAGACATCTGAAGATAAGACGTCGTCTCGGTCTGCAACAGACACCACCTGAGAAGCAAAAAGAGAAAAGAAGAAAGCTAAGTGTACACAAAAACTTTAGTCAGGAATTGTTTGAAAAAAATATTATGACAAAATCTTACATGTATAAAGAATTGCAACTTGAATTTAATTTGTCGGTGTGGAACTGTATTTTGAAAAGTGCTATTGTGAACTGTATTTTGAAAAGTAAGACATCAAACGTTAACAATTTTTTTTTAAAAAGAACCTAAAGCCTGATTTTAAACACGAAATACAGCTCAAAGTCAGTTTGTCTGTTTGCAGGATCATTCTTTGGAATAAAGGTGAGGGAACAGGCTTAGTGTTATTTGATACATATATCCTGACAAATGCACATTTATTTAGAAAACATGTACGTGACAAAGAATTGTATGATTTACAAAAAGCATTTGCTGTATTTGAAGGACCGGAAAATGAAACAGACTTTTGTGCTTTCATTTGCAAGAAAAAATTTGTTGACATTGATTTTGAGAAAGATTATGCTGTTCTTAATCTTGAGCCTGAAGGCTGGACACCCAAACAATCAAAAATGTCTAAAAAGTCCCACCAGGGCTCCTAAAATATTTTTGTCCAGCCCCTCTGGATGGGAAAATTTGTATTACAGGTTACCCAGGACAAAGAAAGAAAGTTGATTTTACAAGTATCCTTAGGACAGAAGAAAGAATGACTTTTGTTTTCAACTGTTTATTATCTACTGTTAATTACCTTTCGAACTGTCAAGACGTCATAGCCCAAGGTATTGGTGCTATAATGCCTGGTGGAAATAAAGCAGAAAAAGTGACAACATACAAAACTTCTTTGTATTATGGTGCCTCAGGCTCCCCAGTGTTCAATGAAAAGGGAATTTTTGGTATGCACACTAGAGGATATGTCTTTGGGTGTCCATACAGTAGTGTGGTAGAAAGCGCTCTTCCCTTGCTTTGGATAACTGAAAACATTGTGAGAAACTTGAAAGACAGTGGAGATAAGGAATTGTTAAAAAAAATTGAAGAATCTTCAAAAGAAAACATTTATCTTGAAAGTATATTCAAGGCTCCTGGTGAGCGAATGGATATTGACCGTGCAAGCGAGTTTTGACCTGGCTCGGGAAGTCAAAACGGCAGTCATTTTCGCCATTGAGAAATAAATTATTATCTACGCTGTCTTAACCACACAATGTACACTTTCAACAAGCTACGGCAGATCAAAAGTGAACATAACAATGCTACGGGTTCATATGGCATCAACCTTGATTTAAAGCCCCCACTTGCAACATTTAGGTAAAAGGTTCAACGTTTCCTAATCATTATACATTTATATACATTGCCTAGAACTCATTAGAATTCAGTGCCTCCTAGAGGCAGATATCCCCCTTGCAAGATCAGTAGGAGCGTCCACCCCGTTTGTTTTGGTTAGCAAGCAAGCTAGGTCGCATGACTTAGCTAAAGCTTACTATTTGAATTACAACATGATTTGTGCCTTCTCAACGCATTTTGTTAGTGGCTACCACCATCGACTATGCAATTCTACATGGAGGATTATTGGCAGGAACGGGTAATAACTGCTTTGTTTGGTTCTTCATTTACTGGATGACGCCACCGGATCTTACATAGGATCTTAAAATCGTATTTTAACCATGATATCACAAGAGACCACTATACAACCCGTCATCCCGCAGTGTAAAATGGTGCCTTCAATTGGAGGAGATTCCCGTTGCTAGGTAATCTATTGTAGCAATGAAGCAGTCACATAATTCCACACTGTTCAGACGGGGCTGGCCTCAAAATGGCACCAGTTCAGGAAGTGAAAAACGATCAGGTAGGCCTAAAACATGTTTTCCACGTATTTTAAGCGAATCTACTCCCAGTAAACTATAGGAAGTATGTCACTGTGATGCACTCAACTGATTAGGAGGCTCAGTGAACTAGTGTTAGGTCATAAACTTAAGAAATGTTATTGCTATCGCCGTAGCTCTGTGGCTAGAGCGTCAGACCATTTTTCCGGGGACCCGGGTTCGATTCCAACCCAAGGTCATTTCCCGATCCCACCCCATCTCTTTCTCCCACTTGTATCCTGTTATCTCTACACTATCCTATCTGATTGAAGGCAAAAGCCCAAAGAATGTCTTAAAAAAAAAACAACAACAACAACATTTATTGCTTGCAATGACTTTCGCACTCAGCCTTGTGCCCAGTAACTTTTTACCATTTTTCATTCGCATTCTTACTCAGGGCAGAAGGTTACATGGTCGTCACCTACCCCATAGTTGATTAGATCAAATGAAGGCTTTAATCGCTTATAAACCAGATTTTTCTAAACATCAATGGTGAAAATGAATAGGCAGTGTGTTTCCTGGAACCTGAGGCGATTTTTCAAGGGGCGTGACTTGGTGGGGTTTGCGCGGTCTATAGATTAGTTGGGGGATGACAAGTATGCTTGTGTGTTGTTCTATTATGTTTCAGAAAATCAAGAGTAAAGTCAATGTGTTCTGTTAACAACATGCTATTTCTTTCGACCTGCATATGTCTTTCAAAAGACCCTACTAATCTATTCAGATCAGAGATTTTTTTTAGTGTTGGATATACATTTTGTTGCATGCAGTGTATACTTTTAATGTTACCACTGTATTAAGAAATTCAGTTGTGTATGTTAAGGTAACTTCCATGTAATAAAGTTCAACTTGAAGCCCAACATGTTCTTTGTGGATTTTTATCGTCTTATTCTACTTCTACTGCTATTCTAACCACATATCTCACCAAATACCTGTAGCTATGCCCCAACTGCAGTCATCTAGTGATTGTGTGTAATTCTGATTAGGCTACATTGAACTACTTGATCCATTTGACTTCATTGCAAAGAGTTATTGATTCTCAGCCAAGTTTGAGCCACTTTGTTTAAACTGTAGGCTATGTAGATATACGTGACCCGCCACAGCAAAACCAGCCGCATTGACATTTTTTGAAAATTATTCAAGTTAACTCAATTAAATTTGTAGAGCGCAATACATTGTCTTGCGGCACTTTACAGACAGTATGAGGAGCACCTAGTCAATCAGCTAGAAGAGTCAGGAGATAGAGTCAATAGTTGGGTGGCATTTAGTTGGAGTTCTTTGGGTGGAGGTCATCATTTAGGTAGTGATCATCAGGTTAGTTTGTAGAACTGTCAATCATATGGAGGTCAGAGGATAAAGTCAATAGTAAGGCACCGCTTGGGTAGAGATCATCAACTGTGTTCATCATTTAAGTAGAGATCATCAGGGAGGCCTGTAAGGCTGGGAAAGGAAGGCTGGTCCTGATATGTGGCTCCGGAATCATTGCATCCATGTGAAAGACAAGGAAACAAGCTTTCAGACAATACCAATATATAATAGCCTAACATATTTGCCAACAAATGGTGGACATAAGGATGTTCAAAGTATTATAATGTTACAGGTCAGAAAAAGAAAAAGCTGTTCAGGGGCCTGTTATGCCCAAAAGCATAGTAGCTAATTAAGTTAGCAACTTTGGTGGTTGCAATACAATTTCCTATTGCCAACCAACTAAGTTTCTAACTGGTTAGCATGCTTTTGGGAAACACACCCTGACTAATCATATTCTCATGGTGGTCATCTTGATTTTTGGGGTCAGAATGATGTCTTAATGTCAAAATCATAATCTTTATGTTCAGTTTACCTCAAAAAGTGTCTCCATGCTTCATTCTAGGTGCTTTGGTTAAAAAGTAAAAAACATATTAGCAGATGGGCCAAAATGATGTCAATCTCAATGATGTTAGAATCACAATTCTAACAATGGTCAATTTACCACAAGAAGTGTATTCATACATAATTGTAGGTACTCTGGTAAAAATAACACCTCTTTAAAGCTGCATTCTAGCCTGGGATTACTCATGCTCCTTTGCACGCTTATTTCATTTCACTCTGCAAAGCACCATGGTGACCATGGACGATTTTCTCGCCTGCTTTCGGTATCCAATCACAGAACAAAAAGGGACTAGTACGGCTCTCAATTGCATTTTACGCCATGTGGTGGCTTTGGTATTGGCTCTGAGCTATGTACAGGCGCTATGATAGACATTCGTAGCGCCCAATAAACGTCTCTGGAAAATGGGAAACGATGCTTCCGCTACAAGAGATGCAACAAGTAGGTCTCCAGACTAAATATCACTCCTGATTTTTAGTTTGGCATTCGCCAGGCTAACTGTATTCGGGAAGTCTACATAATTCCGAGACTTAGGGGGAAAAAAAGTCATACAACTTTTTGGTCCCTCTCCCGGTCTCTACTATAGATACGGATGGCAAGTCTGACCACGCCCACAAATATTCCTCCGCTGTGGGGGAAATAACGAAAAATAGTTCTATCTGGGGGAAAACACAAGCTCCTCAGCAGGGAAGTCAATGACATGCTAAGCTAGAAGTTATACTGACCACCATCTACAAGAAGCTGAACACATTTCTGAGGGCAATGCCTTAAGGTAGTAATGATGTTCAGATGGTCCAATATGAATTCTGAACTTGATACCCCTCCAAATATGATACTGAGGGCAATTTAGTTGATGCTTGTTAGCTTCATTAGTTTGTTAACTAGCCAAATTCATTCATCAGCACAGTAAATGTAGCTAACTTTAGCTTGCTAAACTGAGCTAATGGTTGAAAGTTGCTTCACTTTTTACAGGAGCAGAGACAGCTCATGACATTTCTGTTAGTGTTAGTGGAATAAACAAATGATGGAAAATGTATTTTAGTCTAAACACAAGGAGGCAAACAGGTCATAATTAGACAAAACATCTAATATGGACTTTGTTTAATTTCACAAAGCGATCTTTTATTGTTAAGCAACTTTCTCTACCTTGTTGTTAAATTGGCCTCTGTTATCCCCCACGCTGACTCCACCCTCGCATTTTGGGGCCGTTAACGGCCTCTCAACCCTCCCTCGCTGTAGGATGTTGTCAGTGGCTTGCTCACAGCTTGTGATCAGCAGGCAGCTATCCCTCCCTCCAAAGCGGATTGGTGGAAGGTTACAGGTGGCGCTGAATTTTTGCAACGACAATTACAGGGTTTAGATGGAGCGAGAGAATTCCATTTTTCCCTAAATAGCCTTTTTCATGTACTACTTCCAGAATGACGTGACAATTCTACAAAATTTGACTTTAAAAGAGCTACCAAATACAGCTTTAACTTGCCGACATTTTTGCGAGACATGGGGGCTAAACATTTTTTATCATAGTAGTGTAGAAGCCAAATCAGTCATCAAAACATATTAGCCAGAAGATGGTCACAGAAGTAAGGTTTATGACCGTGCTTTACTTACCACCTAGTGATATGTACCCGGAAGCTATAACTAGCAAACGATCTTCTGCAGCCTGAACGAACATTTCAAATCTCTGCTCCACCGTAAACGTTCCATATTTTCATGATTTTGCAATATACTTGTGGTCCTTATCACACTGGCATTCTTCCTTAATTCTTCCTTTCTTGCTGAGCCCTGTGCTCTCTCAGACCAATCAGTAGATGTTATACTGTTCACGTCATTTTTTTTTTACCATCTCAGTCTGGTTGGAACCTAACCTCTCACGTCAGATGCATTTTTTACAGTGAAACACTGATATGCTTTGGGCCTACATGAGCCTTAATGATTCCTATTTCACACAGAAATACTGCTCATCATAACAGTGGTCAGACCAACCTGTCTGCTGCTCTGGTAATGTTGGCAAAGCTGTGTTTCCTTATTGTCTCAAACAGCCCAAACACACACACACACACAGCTGCTGCAGACAGACTTCACACACACTTGGCCACAAGTGATAGTCCCTCGGTTAAAACGGGTAAAACTAATCAGCGCAAATAACAATACCTGTAAGGTGGCCATATCCAGGGGCATTTTTCAGACTGGCACTTTGCCCCTGTTGAATCCCTACAGTATCTCTGTGAAGATGAAATGGCTCAAATCACTGTGTGCCTGGTGCCTGTGTACCATAGCAATATGAAATGCCATTCAGTACATCTTCAGAAAAAATCAATTGACACTGAATTTCCATTTACAGAATTCATTCATGCCATTTGAATAAAGCCATCCACACCACATAACAGCTCTTCCTTACACAATTTGAATTTCACATGCCGGTGATTTGTTGTCTTCTACTGCCATCTACTGGTTAATTTGTGTACTGGAATAAGCAACCCAACAGCTTGATTAGCGTTTTGCCACCAGAGGGAATCAGAGACTCATTCAAAGAGTTGGAAACCTTCCAGTTACAGCCAGAAGAGGGCAGAGGGCACTGATTATGTGTCTGCCACATTTATATGTGACTCTGCACAGCGAAATCAGTCGCATTGGCATTTTTTTCAAAATTAAGTTATTGCATTCACGTGAAAGGCAAGAAAATAACCTTTCAAATGATACCTGTTAGTTGTTAAAAGTGGAAGGACTGGAGCCAGAATACAGGAGTAATTTTCCATAGCAAAAGCCGGAGATTTATTTTTACCCAAAAATACCAAAAATAAAGAAAATACTTCAAATGTCAAAAAGAATACTTAACTCAACAAGCAGAAATTAAATACTATACGCATATTCAAATGCAAAAGACAAGGCATTTCAGTACATGGCCTCACAGCAGGCCAGTACACCTATCCCCAATCAACACCAATGCAGAATGAGGCACAGTTTAAATAGAGCTATCAATGAAACCAAATTGGCCCAATCAGAGCTAGTTAGAAAATACCATATGAAAGGGAATAGCAAACACCAGTCACATAAATAACATTCCATAAATATCAGTTTTCCATACCAAAACAACATGATATTAAAATACAAATGTTATTTCACAATAATGACATGTTATAATAGATGCACATATTTCACACAGCTCAAACAACAATATACAAAATACCAGGGTCACCCACGACACCCCTAGTGGATTAACCTGCGCCCTCCGTCCCAGGACAGGTAGAAATACAACCCCATAGCGGCGCGCGCTTCCGCATAGGAGCAGGGCGCTGGGTCAGAGAAGCAGGAAGTGTGAGTATGTGTATGTGTTTGTTAACCAAAGATTTAAACAGTAACTGGGCGAAAATGGGACATGAGAGGGTACCGCACTACATGTCATAGATGTTATGTGGGGAAACGTTATTAACAGGGAGAAATGCGTTTTGAATATTTTACATGGATCTGCGGTAAAACCGCATGTCAAACAAAAGCGCTATGACGCCGACCTCGCGCCAAACACTGTTGACAAACCCCCAGCCCAAATGTTCACAAACATACAATTAACACACATAATTTCCAAAGCATAATATATTCACAGTCCATTTTCATGTCGATATCAAGTGTGAGTGCTGGTGTGTGTGTGAGCGCGTGTGTGACTGTTCAAAAGTCTCTCTCTCCCTCTCACTCCCGCTACCGCGGGTAGCGTCTGGCCTAAACGCTATTCATGAGTCTTTCAGTTCTGGAAGACAGTGAGAAGGAGGGGAGGTTCACCTTCTCACAATACCACTATCGATACTATTGGCCAACAAATGACATAGATAGGAGCGTTCAAAGTGTTACAATGTTGCAAAGAATTGAAAAACGGAGAAAAACAACGCTGAAGTTTATTAGCTTGTTGGAAGGGAGTTATTAGGCTAGCTATTTTGAACATTATGCTATCAGTGAACTCAGCTGAATGAATTCTGCTACTAGTCCAACCAAACCAGTTAAATGATATCAAGCCTACTTATCTAACATGCAACCAAGACAGGAATACCCCTATTTGTGGACTTTACACAAAATGTAGATATAACTTGAAGTTCACCGTAAAGGTAAGAGCCAGCTGGATGGTTTGGTATTTTGCTATGAAGTAGGCTAGGCTACGCAACCATGCAATGTGTGGATGCAGCTGTTAGTATGGGATTTATGGTTGTCATGTCCCTCATCTGAGTGATATCCTTGAAGCAGAAAAATCAGCAGACAGTTAATACTTGGCTTGTGCCGTTCATAGCACTACCGAATGCTTAACAGCTTATTAAACTTCCAGTTATGCCAACTAGCTGCGCCAACTTTAGAACCCGTCTGACTAGCCAGCTTCCAACTCAGTCAGATTCTCCACCCGACGTTAGCTCCGTCTAGAGAAATTTTATGGACCCCAACACAATCTGTAAGTTACTTCTAGCCTAGTTTATGAAAATGAAAAAGCCCTTTACATTCAGATAATTATTTTTTCTTATCTATGACGAATGTTCACATGCCCTGCTGTAGTTTACTGTACAAACCAATTAGCACTAGAAATCTATGACAGCTAAGTTAGTACAATGCTAAATGGATACACCTTCTCAACAAACACATTTTTAACCCTGTGACGGGGCGCATGGCCGCCTCCGTCACCGCAGCGATGCACTGCTTATTTCCAGAGACTGGACTTTATGTACAAATGTCTTTTTCTATGTTTCATGTCTCTCTAATGTTAAATAATCAATAATCATGTTCACAACTCAATGTTGGTGTTTCCCGTTGCTGTTTAAAAG
>JAODXP020001937.1:0-26312 GCA_027497455.2 Sardinella longiceps | reverse complement strand
CAGTCTCTTGAGGGGATGGGATCCTTTCCTCTTGTTGCCTAGAGACAGTTTACTCAGAACACTCTTTCTCCGCTTCCGTTTGTTGAACATCAGCGCCCCCTTCAGGCCACTCCATGTAAGTTTTTTCTCTTTCTTCCGTTTGCCAAAGAGAGTCGGCTTGGAGCTAGAAGTACCCATTTCAGCAATTGGTCTAGTCACAACAAACATCATATCGGGTCAACAATGTTCCAAAATCAGCCTTATACATCAAACATCAAGCTTATAATAGAATCAAACTTATGACTAGAAAGCAAAATGTAGGATATATGACAAGTCAACACAAAAACACAATAATAAAATGTCCTAGACAACAGAAAAAGTGTAACAACTGTAAACAAAACATTTTACCATTATAACAGATATATTTTACTGTGTTGAACATAATGTTTGTATATTGTATTTAAAGTGCCTTATCTTTAACTGTATAATTTGAAATGGCCTGTTTCTGGATCAGTTGTTAATGTGCCTTGTCCATGTCTACTTTGAAAGATCTCTCTTCAGAGGAGCTGTAGAAGGTGAAGACCATTAAAAGGGGGTGTCTTCGTGATGTGTGTGTGTGTGTTTGTGTGTGTGTCTTGGTGGTGTGGGTGTGTGTGTGTGTGCACTTAGGTTTTCATGGGCCAGTGCTAACACATTACTGACTGAAATTCGGTCAACCTGGATGTGATTCCCAATCTAGTGCAAATACAACATATTGCTATTTGCAAAGGATGTGGTTTTGTTTCTGAGATGACCAGAAGGAAACTGTGTGTGTGTGTGTGTGTGTGTGTGTGTGTGTGTGTGTGTGTGTGTGTGTGTGTGTGTGTGTGTGTGTGTGTGTGTGGGGGGGGGGGGGTCTCAGTTTCAATTTGTTAAATATAAGCCCTATAAACCCCCATATCATGACATAAGAACTTCAGTGTTTGCCATAAGTTTATTGACAATAGATAGTTTAAATAACTAAAAAAAGCAAACATATCTGCCACAGCAAAGAACAAGTCCCCTGACAGTCACATCAATCTAAAAGAAACCAACTCCGATATCACAGTGACCATGTTGAGCAAGTGCAGCTCTATATGTGCACAAATTAGGTTAGGCTGTACAAAAAAAAACAAATCTATTTATTCTATGAATTAAAAGATTTGCCTTGTTCAACTTGAATCAAAGCTGAAATTAAGACAATGGATTCCCGACAAACATGTAAATAAAAGACCACCCCTGACCCACACTGTATTCACTGAGTTCAAAGTTCAAAGATGGAAAATCTCTTTGGCGGCTGTGAGCCTCTTCTTAGATTAGGAACGGACAGTCTCTTGAGGGGATGGGATCCTTTCCTCTTGTTGCCTAGAGACAGTTTACTCAGAGCGCTCTTTCTCCGCTTCCGTTTGTTGAACATCAGCGCCCCCTTCAGGCCACTCCATGAAAGTTTTTTCTCTTTCTTCCGTTTGCCAAAGAGAGTCGGCTTGGAGCTAGAAGTACCCATTTCAGCAATTGGTCTAGTCACAACAAACATCATATCGGGTCAACAATGTTCCAAAATCAGCCTTATACATCAAACATCAAGCTTATAATAGAATCAAACTTATGACTAGAAAGCAAAATGTAGGATGTATGACAAGTCAACACAAAAACACAATAATAAAATGTCCTAGACAACAGAAAAAGTGTAACAACTGTAAACAAAACATTTTACCATTATAACAGATATATTTTACTGTGTTGAACATAATGTTTGTATATTGTGTATTTGTAAATAACAAATGCATCCCACAAGAAGGGGAGTTTTAATAGCCTATTTAACCTACCTTTAGATGCCAACAAATGAAGTGCTTCTTGGTAAATGTGCACTTTGTCTTCAGTCTTGTTCTAGACTGTTCCATGATTCTGATCAGATACAGGATAAGATGAGAATGTGTGTTTCAAAACATTACCCCTCCTCACACCTATATACATACATACACACTCACACAAATATAAAAGCCCTTAATTGTGTCTTAAATATCTGCCATACAGATAGCCTATATGGACACAAACACACATATACACACAAAGACTCCGTTCAAACAAATGGATCCTCAGGTTAAAACCACTCTTCAAAGGTGCTTGAATGGGTGTTGGATGTCTGAAAGACAAGCAGTCATGTGGCCTTGTCCCACACCTTACTATGAAACCAGTTTCTCTGCATTCTAGGCTTTGTGATACAACTGTTCCAGGCACAGTGCTGGCCTGCACCATTGGAAAGGGTGCCATCTCGTGGAAATGCATGGTTGTGCATCATCCTGTGGCTCGTATCATCTGTAGTGAGCACAGGAAGACACACTACCACCTCCTACTCCTACTACGCCAGATCTACTTTAACTGAACAACATCCCTGTTTCTAGCTCCTTCTCTGTCTCAGTAACTCGTGTATTCCTTGCTTATGGTCCATGTCATCTCTGCACATATTGTGTACTGCCTATTTGTCTTTGTGTCCGTCTGCTTTTTTGGCTGAGGTCAGTGTCATCCCTGTACTTTTCTTTTTTTGTATTTTTCTTGTCTTTTTCCTTGTCTTCTGCTTTGCTTGACAGGGTATTTGTTATGTATCTATGTCTTCTTAGTTGTATTTGTCAGCTATCTTGGCCAGGACCCTGATAGACAAGATACTACTGTATATCTCAATGGGACCTTCTTGGATAAATAATGGTCAAATAATTTATCAGTGTGTTAATTTGCAGGTCAGGGGTTCGGTTCAGTTCAGTTCTCATGATGGGTCGTGTTGGTGCTGATGTTAAATATTGGCATTATAATAAACTAGAAAAGCATTTGGAGAGCGCAGACCTCTGCAAAGCCAATGTGGTCAACGACACAATATAAATTCCAGATCGTGTGCTGGTTCACCGATTGTCACCAAAATTGAATCAGTTCTTACTTGTCCTAATATTGGCTACAAGTTGTCTGAAAATTTCATCCAAATCTGTGCAGTACTTTTCGAGTTATGTTGTACACAGACACAGGCGAAAACATAACCTCCTTGGCAGAGGTAATAATAAAAACTGTGTGTAGACAACCAGGTTTAATAGCAATCTTCAGCTGCTTATCAAAGCAATTTACTGTAACTGAAAATCTGAGATCCTGACATAAAGCATTTTGACACAAGGGGCAATCTTCATTTGCCCAATGAAATGGAAATTGATCAAATTCAATTTTATGTGACTCTACACAAGAGGGCTGGTTAAGATGCTATGAAAAATGATTAGTAGAAACAAACAATCTAAGTCAGCAAAATGATCAACTTCAGTCCAAAAATCTCATTCAGTTTTGCAATTTTCAACATGATAGTTAAGCCATTTCTCTGTGCTTCTCCACTGATGTGCATTATAAATACTTTTCATTTATCCTGACATAATATTTGAGGCATGCGTGCTAGTTAGGAATCCCAAATGGGCCACATGGGAGGAGTTTTGGCTACATGCCATATGACCTTGAGGTATTACACTGTAAAAAAAAACCAAAAAAAAACACACAAGGTGCCCTTAATAATGTGCAACAATTACAAACCTGCTTGTCTTACTAGTTTATTAAAACTTAATGTTAGCTGTAATCATGTTTATTTTAGTAAGAAAGATTTGATGACATTTGACATTCAAAGTATGCCACCCAAGACTTCTAGTCATACAAAGGCAGTCTCAACAAGGAAGTGGTTCAAGCATATCATAATAGCAATCGCTGAGCAGATCAACCAGTTCTTTTGTGAGCCTGCAACCCGGCAACATCGGTAAAACTGGAGCAACACACTTTTCCAGAAATAAATACTGTAAGTATGGACTTATAACTTTCTTTTGGTCGATTTAGGATAAATGCAGCAATACACATCAACTGATGAGGACAGTTTGGAGTTGGAATGGAAAAAGCAGCCTGTAGGCTAAGTCTTAGATGTGTGTTTTATATATTACAATCCACTAGTAGCAAGAAATCTTCATTTCCCACAAGTATAGCAGTTAGCAACTTTGTTGGTTGCACTGCAATTTCCTAACTGTTTAAGAACTATCCTTTTGGAAAATGGATGCCAGCTAGCCTATCCGGATGGAATAGGCGTACAACCATATAGTTTTAATGGAATATTTACTTTAAAGCAGAACTGTGAATTACCTTTATATTAGGATTGATGGGGGTTATGTGAACCTGTGAAATCAATAAAAATATTTGTCAAAAAAAAAAAAGAACACCCTATTTTGGCAGTTGAATTGCTTTGTAATATTTGACATCAGCTTTGCTCTAATATCCCCATGTCACTAAAGTGACATTTAGTTTTATTTCTAATTTCAATTCCATATAAAGTCATTGAGATAGTTCTATAGGCCTAACCCTGGTGACAGTTTCGGCTCCATGGAGATAAGGAAAATGCAAATTTAATGCCACAGGTCTTGGCTGTGTCACAAAGCTGTTCAACTGTAGAGAAAAATCGGAGCACAAACCAAGAAATTAGAATCAACTTTGGCACTACTAAACATTTTTGAGATAATTCTTTAGTTCTTTTTCGCATAATCCATGGATGACTTTTTTGTATCACGCATAATTAATGAGATTATTTGCATATTTTGCTGAATTTAGGGTAAATTCAAGGAACCTTGTCAACAGGCTCTAAAATTGTTTAAATATACGTTTACACTTTATTTGAAGGTACCGTCATAAGGCTGACATGACAATGTCATTAACTATGACATGACGTTGTCATGAATCTGTCATAAACTATACACATGTCATGTGTGTGTTCTGCCATTAAGTGTCGTGGTATTTGTCACGGTTAGGGTATGTCAGAAGTCATGACAGGTTTATAAAGTTTGCACTCCATTCCTATTTAATCGGTAATAGACAACTGCTGGGAAAAATTTAATCGCATTAAAAACTACGCCCAATGTGAGGAGGACTGAAAAGTCATAGGCCAGTGTACCCTCCTGCTTTTTAAAAATGTTTTGTTTTATATTTTTGAAGGTTTTGTTACCACAATTCTTAGGTACATTATATTTTCTATGACTTTCATGTGTACTCTTTTTCACAATCTCATATCTGGTCACCCTATGAAAGTGTTTAAGCTTAAGTGTCTTGATTAGTGCTTGAATTCAAAGAAGACACAGAGATATCCTCATGTGCTTCACTGAAGACCATTGCAGTTACAACCACATGTATGACGAAGGAAGCACTAACATGGGTCGGCAACCTTTTTGCCATGCTGTGTCATTTAGAAATGTTCATATTAGTTAGTGTGCCAGTCGATGTCTGTAACTACAGTATGTGAAATTATATACTGGCTACATATTAAGATGGATATGGACATTGAGCAAATGTAAAACAATAACATGGCTACTGTCAGATTTTGGATGTTAGGCCTACTTTGTGAATTTGTTGCCTATATGGTTGTTATCTAATGGGAAGAGAAGGAGAGGGAAACATGGGTGTTCTAAAACCTTGAAGTCTGTGAGGATAAAACAGTTCAATGGTGTTTTACATTTGCTCAATGTCCATATCCATCTAAATATGTAGCCAGTATATAATTTCAAATACTGTAGTTACAGACACCGACTGGCACACTAACTTATATGAAAATTTCTAAATGGCACAGCATGGCAAAAAGGTTGCCGACCCCTGGTTTACGTTATCATTTTAAGTGTGTTTGTGTTGTTTCATTGTCAAAGCCTCATTATTCTTCCGAAATACATCATGACAAAGTGAGAACTAAAAGAAGGTTATTTATAGGAGATGCTTTTGAAAGCTGAAGACAGCAAAATATTTTGAAAATGATTGTAGCACCAATTTTGGCCACAATCCTGCACACTGTTCCTTTTAAGTAAACATACTAAATGTTCCTATTAAAAGCATCTCTGACCACTTGCCTTTGATTTCCTTTAGGTATGCAATAGGTTGGATTTTCGGATGAGGGAGATTTCAACCGCAAACCAAGAAAAAAAGACTGCTCTACCCAACATGCCAAAAGACTTTTAAATCAATTGTTCCACACACCCTATTTATTCAGTCATATGTGATACAAAACATTTGGACATAATTTTAATGTTAACATTTTAACTACTGGAAATTAAAAACAAAACTACTCAAAACACAGATAGAACATTCTAGTGCCGAGCGAAAAGAAGGCATTATGGGCCAACTATTTGGGATAGTCAGTAAAACTTTTAAGGGTAGAACACAGGTGGTTAATGCACACACTGAAGTGACTGCTCAAGGACAAGGATCAATGGTCATTGCTCCTCAGATTGTTAACAGTTATGTTCAGGGAGGAGTTGCAGTAAACATTTTACGAGGCACAGGTTTGTCTGACTGTATAATATCTCATAAGAGTTGATTTTGTTTTATGACTCTAAGCCAAAGATAGTTAGAAGCATGAATGCCACTTCATCATGTAGTCTACTGGTAAAAATACATGTTGAGTTGGCAGTTATTTGCAAACACTATGGTTGATTATTTTCATTGGATTACATTTTTGTCTTTATACTGCAGCTGAGGATGCAAGTGTATGCAGTGTTTCCACCAAGTTGAAGTCTAACCTTAGGAAGCGGTTTGAGAATATCTTTGAAGGCATTCTCAGAGGAGGAAACCCAACTCTACTGAGCAGGATTTTCACAGAGGTCTACATCATAGAGAGTGAAGAGGAGGTTATTCCAAAGAGAGAAATCTGGATGACACCTCATGGTTTCTTTCAAGCAAACCCAGACATATTCAAGAGAGACACTTACTCTTGGTACCACAATGCGAAGGAGATACGGAATATCTCGGAAAAACTCAACAATCCAGATTTGCAGATTGCTCCTAAAGGTAGACACTTTTATCGACCAATGCCTCGCAGAGTAAGTGACAAAATCAATGAGCATGAGATGTGGCAACTTGGTTCAACCTCCAGGGATCAAAGCAGTAAAGAATTTGCCATCAACTGCAATGACATCTTCAAACGTCTGCCAGGTCAGGATGTTGACATCAGAACAGTGGTAACTAAAGGGGTCGCGGGAATTGGAAAAACAGTCTCCGTTCAGAAGTTCATTTTAGATTGGGCAGAAGAGAAGGCCAATCAGGATGTGGATTTCATTTTTGTTCTTCCTTTCCGTGAGCTGAATCGTTATCAAGATGACGAGTTAAGCCTTCATGAGCTCCTTCAGATTTTCCACCCTGAGTTAAAAAACATTAAAGATGTGAATGAGTACAATGACGCCAAAGTCGTGTTTATATTTGATGGTCTAGATGAATGTCAGTTACCTTTAAACTTTCAGAACAACAAGTTCATTGCAGATGTTACACAGAGATCATCACTGGATGAGTTGATAACCAATCTCTTGAAAGGCTATCTACTTCCTTTTTCATACATCTGGATAACATCAAGACCAGCTGCAGTTCATCTAATAACCTCTGAGTGTGTCTGTCAAGTAACAGAAATAAGAGGCTTCAATAACCACCAGAAAGAGGAATACTTCAGAAAGAAAATTTCCAACAAGGAGCAAGCGGACACAATCATCTCATACATCAAAGCATCAAGAAGCTATTACACCCTGTGCCACATTCCAATTTTCTGCTGGATCACCTCCACTGTAATAGAGGGAACCCAGAGTGGTACAATCAGAGATGACATTCCATACACTCTGACAGGAATGTACACCCGTTTCTTGCTCATCCAAATGAACGTGAAGAACAGGAAGTACAATATGAAAGAGCATCAGGATTCAAGGGAATCATTAGCATCTGATGTCCAAATTCTTCTTCAAATGGGAAAACTGGCTTTTGAAAACCTTGAGAAAAGCAATCTTCTTTTCTCGGAAGAAGACCTGGAAGGTTACGGTTTGAACACTGTGGAAATATCAGTGCACTCTGGACTTTTCACAGCGATTCTCAAGAAGGAGGACCCCATGTTTGAGCAGCAGTGGTACAGTTTTGTACATCTCAGCATTCAGGAGTTTCTTGCTGCTCTATATGTGTTCCTGTCATTTATCTGTGAGACAGAGAATGTGACTCATTTCAAATCAAGTACAAGTTTTGACAAAACCTGGCTGAAAGATTCAGTGGAATGTGATCAAAACCCAAGAAATTCAACACTCACACGTGATCAGTACTTATCCTATGTACTAGATGATTCTGACTGTGACTCAGAGGATGAGTCTTTGTTCAGTCCAGACATTCACAGGCAACAGCAACAACAAGACACAACACAGGACTTCTCCACATTACATGCATGGCACAGGGTTGCTGTGGATAAAGCTTTGAAGAGCAAAGTTGGGCATTTGGACCTCTTTCTTCAGTTTTTCCTCGGACTTTCACTGGAAGCCAATCACAGCCTTCTCAAATGTATGTCCTTACCACCAGGGATTTTTCAGAACGATATCTGGAAAACCACAGAATATATCAAAGAGAGGCTCAGAGAGGAAAACCAGAGGAAATGCCCTACACCTGAGAGATGCATCAACTTGTTCCATTGTCTGTCTGAGGTGGGTGACAGCACAGTAGCGGGAGAGATTCAAACCTACCTAAATCCCAAGAATATTCCAGAGAGGAAGCTGACTGCTGCCCAGTGTTCTGCAATGGCATATGTGATGCTGACATCTGAAAATATTTTAGATGAGTTTAATCTGAGGAACTACTCGACATCTGCAGGAGGGCGCAGAAGATTGCTCCCAATGGTTAAGTGCTGCAGAAAAGCAGTGTAAGTATTTAAATGAATAATTGAAAACATCAATAAAACAAACACTTAAAAAACAATAATACAATTATTTACATATTTATTTTTTAGTCTTGCCAACTGCCAACTCACACGGAAATGCTTCGAGACAATCTCATCAGTCCTGCAGTCACCTAATTCCCCTCTCAGGGAGCTGGACCTGAGCCACAATTTCCTGGTTCCAGACACACTGAAGACTCTCTGTGATGGTCTAGCCAGTCCTAATTGCAGCCTGGACTCCTTGAACCTAAACTATATCAACTTGGAAGACTGTGGATTTAATGTGCTCATGGCGTTAGTGTTTCAATCTCAATCTCAGCCAACCATTTTAAGGTAAAAAAAACATTCTTACCATTCAAAAGGAAAAATATATCTGGCAAGATCGTAATTTGAGTAAAAATGGTGTAATACTGCAGTGGTACACTATGGTTCCACTACTGTGGTAAATGTATTATTTTGTGGTAAATTTATTATTTTGTGTGACAATACACACACCTTGCTCAAGCACAAAGGTGAGCTTCGAGTAGGTTATTGTATACTCAACCATACATTTTTATGCTTTCATTGATTTCTTAAAATATAATTTGGGTGCCTGCACAATAGAGATTGCTCATGTGACATATTACCCCTATGCGTTTTGGGTAGAACATGCAGGCGAGCATATTTATAATTGACTTGCACACAGACATAGGGCAGAGAAAAGGCCATATACTGACCACAAGCATTAGTTTTGAAGACGTCACAGGGATTGATTGTGTATTTTCCTTCAATTAACTCAGTCAGTCTATAAAATCTTTAATTCCTCAGTTTGCAATAGCGTAATGAAGGCTATGATAAATGCAGCAGAGCGTATGTTTGCCTATGCCAGTGATAAACAAAATCCACTCCTTAAAAGAAATCTACAGGACTTGTTCAACTGTTGTCTTTACCAACTTGTGGATTACAGGCGGAAACCCACCTTCTGTCTTTTCGCGGCCTGAAAAACTGTGTTTATCCTTCATGGATGCAAGTTTTGGTTCATAGTATAGTGGCCAGCTATGCCAGCCCAAGTGAATTTACCTGACGTACCCACAATTCTTAGCTATTTTTAGGGCGTCACGTGTGTGAGCAATCTCTATATAATGTTCTGTACTCAAAGTATCATGTTGCTCAGAACCAAGCCACAAATATTACTTCACAGACCCAGAATGAAATCATTCAGCCACATGAGAGCACAGTATCACTAGGTATCACTAACATTTCTCCCAGATGATTCTATTATACTTTTTCATATACAACAATTTACCATGACGTCACAGTGTAACGGAGGCCAGGTAGCTCGGCGGTAGTACGTGTAAATCCTCATCACCCAATTCCATGGGCGCTTCTAACACGCTGAGTTAGAAGCTCGGGCTTTTGTCTCAGTTGGTTACAGCGTTCCACTCCCACACCGGGAGTTTGTAGCTTGCGGGGTGGCGGGTTCGAGACCCGTGTGCGGTGTGGACCGCCACCGGCTACATTGGTGCCGTGACCCGGATGGGAGTGAGGATTTGGAGGGTGAGTGTAACGGAGGCCAGCTAGCTCGGTGGTAGTACGTGTAAATCCTCATCACCCAATTCCATGGGCGCTTCTAACACGCTGAGTTAGAAGCTCAGGCTTTTGGCTCAGTTGGTTAGAGCGTTCCACTCCCACGCCGGGAGTTTGTAGCTTGCGGGGTGGCGGGTTCGAGACCCGTGTGCGGTGCGGACCGCCACCGGCTACATTGGTGCCGTGACCCGGATGGGAGTGAGGATTTGGAGGGTGAGTGTAACGGAGGCCAGCTAGCTCGGCGGTGGTACGTGTAAATCCTCATCACCCAATTCCATGGGCGCTTCTAACACGCCGAGTTAGAAGCTCAGGCTTTTGGCTCAGTTGGTTAGAGCGTTCCACTCCCACGCCGGGAGTTTGTAGCTTGCGGGGTGGCGGGTTCGAGACCCGTGTGCGGTGCGGACCGCCACCGGCTACAACAGCAGTGATTCACATTGTTCCGGGTGGTAAAAGCCAAGTTCTCAACAAAACATCAGTCAAAAACATACATCCTATTTCACCAAATGCATTTTCTGGTTACAAAACCTGAACCGTTCATATTGTAATAAACAGCGCGGTCCGGTGCGGTGCTGTCCGGTCCGGTGGTCGTCCCCAGATTCCACACAGAACTCACACATACAATTACTTCAATAAATGTTAATTCTTTATTATTCACAAGATATTTAATTCATAAAAGGGGAAACACTACCAGGTTCCAGGGGCCATCAGGGGAATATGGGCTCCAAAAAAAATAAAAAATAAATTAACATCATGACCTTCAAAGTAGTGTTGTTGGTATTGTGAACAATACATGTAACACAACAACAGTGAAGGCTTGTCAATCAATTAAAATATGGATATTTGTAGAGAGAACTATTTTTTTTTATTATTTAAATGCAATCTGGTAGCCTAGACTCTAGACGTACCCCTAGTGGTAGCAAATTTGAATTTGCACAGAGGTACGTCTAGAGGCCACTGATAGAAACCCGTTTTAGCCTTCCTCTGGAGGCGGATAACCAATCACAGCGCAGTATGTGTACAGGAAATCGTAAGGCGGGCTTTGTACGATGACGACAGCCCTGCTCAAACCAGAGCGGAATCGTCTTTGGCTTTAGTTTTGGACGAATTGCACTTGTCATTTTCTTTGAAAGTGAAAAAAGAAAGTCTTTGCCGTGTTACCGACGGGCTACGGGAAAAGTTTGATATACCAGCTGGTACCACTGGCCGGAACGCTAGCCTATTACGTGGAGAGGCAGTTTGAAAGACAACGCAATCACCCGCCCCTCCATTGAGGTACAGTCTATCAGTGGTCTTCAGACTATACATTCTTATGATAGAGTCTGACGTGTCAGGCTAGCAATTTGGTGCATTTTAAATCAGAATGTATTGCATTTGAGTGAAAAAAAATGATACTCGGAAAAATGTCAAATTTAGAGTGACATTTTTTTCTTCATAGTGAGACCGTGAGATTGACGTTGATATAGTGACTGTCACTTGAGATGCGTGAGTGTTGGCAACCCTGATAATGGTTAGTCTAATTCGGTTGCTAAGTGGGTAACGGGTATAGATCGTATATCACAACAGGTGTATTTTCTGGTTACAAAACCTACGTCTTTAGATTTAACAGTCAACATTTCTCATCTTGTTTTATAAAATAAGTCATAAAGGGGAATTTATTAACCTAAGACAGGCTTTCCCCATTGAATGGGGTACCGTTTGCGTTCTGCCACCCGGAAGTATCTTGGCACCTGTAGTTTACAAACAAGATTCCAATGCTGCTTGGGACATCAAGCACAATGAATGAGATTTGCATAGATTTGGGGTAGGCTATGACCGATGCCTTGTGACCATCTTACAAAATTTTGACCTTGATGTATTAATTATGCATTTTCAATCATGACTAGCCTAAAAACATAGGTTTGGTTTAGTGCTCACTGATATGCTGACATAATTATCACCGTAAAATATGAGAAGGAAAAACCAACAGTTTCAGTTCTCTTTTCTCAGGCAATAGCAAATGATAATTATAAATATGGCAACAATTTACAATGATGACACTGAAACTGAAAGACGAAATAAAACACTGAAAATACAAACAAAAATGATAAAACATTCAGCATGCACAGCTGCCATAGATTCTCTCTGATTTGACAAGTAATGACAACCATGTAATTTTACATGTAGACTCAGTGGATGCTGTCTGGTGAATGACTTCTGTTGGCTCCTACGCAACGCTCTACAGTCCAGACTAACTCTACTTGATCTCTCTCACAACCGCTTGACCGATGCTGGAGTTACACAGATCCTAAATGGGCTTGCAAGTCCCAGCTGTCAACTTTATACATTGAGGTACATGTTGCTCTGAAATGGATATTTTACTGCAATTTCATGAAGGTACTAATGGTAATCTCTCTCTCTCTCTCTCTCTCTCTCTCTCTCTCTCTCTCTATTCAATTTTTTTTCAATTTCAAATAGCTTTATTGGCATGACAAATCATATACTGTATTGCCAAAGCATTTAGGAACAATATAATAGAAACATTAGTAACAATAATAATAATGACAATAAAATAAATAACAAAATAGAACATTTTGTACACTGTACCAGGAGGACATGTTCAAACATGCACATACAATGCTGCTTAAATGCGTATTAGTGTAAGTCTTATGTGTATGTTTAAGTGTGTTGTGTGTGTATGTGTGTCTGTGTATGCATGTGTGTATATGTGTGTGTGTGTGTGTGTGTGCATGTGTGTGTGTGTGTACGTATCGTGTGTGCGTGCGTGCATGCATGTGGGCAAGGATTATGATCAATATGTACATTTATTCATAGGCGCATCACTGTGTGGTCATCCCTCTTTTTTGTCACAGGTATAGACATAATGTGCAACTATAGCATATTGCACAATCTTCCTCCTCTCCTAACAGGCATCTCATTTTGTCTGGGTCTTCCATTTCTAGGAATGTTGGGCATTCTCTCTCTCTCTCTCTCTCTCTCTCTCTCTCTCTCTCTCTCTCTCTCTCTCTCTCTATATATATATATATATATATAGATATATATATATATCTTTCTCTCTCTCTCTGAAGCATATAGTGTATGTACAGTATGATACAGCATTTGCAAAAATTGAAAGTGCTTCCTTTTTTACTCCTGCATTTCTTATACTGTATCTCTGGGCAGGCTGGGAGGCTGTCCAATCACTGCGAGGTCCTGTGAAGCTCTGGGAACTGTTATAGAACACTCTACCCTCAGAGAACTGGACCTGAGTGGCAGTGGTGTTGGAGATGAGGGGGTAAAACATATCTTTTCCCGAACGTCAACTCAGCTTGAAATACTAAGGTGATTAGCATGTTGTATTTTGTTGATCAAAATGTTCAATCTAGTGCTGTCAAGCGATTAAAAAATTTAATCGCGATTAATCGCATTTTTGCTGTAGTTAACTCATAATTAATCGCGATTAATCACAAATTTCTTTCTATTCTAAATGTCCCTCGATTTCTTTTTGTCCCATTTTTATTTATTTATTTTCATTTTAATGCTGTTATCAGCATTCATTGGTGAATACCAATTTAAAATAGTTACAGCATCAGAAATTATTAACATGTTCAAGTACTGCCAGAGAGATGTTGATGTCTTTTATGTTGCTAGTTCACAAGTTTACAAAAAAAAAAAAAAAACTGGATGGTGGCCCTTTAAATTATACTAACCTATATTTTAAAGAGGCTCAATGAAAATATGGCATTATGGTCTACATGAGTAAACCTTCATTGCATGAGCATAATATAACTTTAAAAAGCATTTTGCCATATTGGCAATTGCCCTGCAAGACGCTCTCATTTTAGTGACAAGGTCATACGTTCAGAATCAGGTACACTATGCGTCTCGTTTGCACAAATTCTCTCTCTCAGTTGCGCTCCAACCTGTTTCACCTCTCTCACTCGCGCTGCAATTTTGAAACTAATATTAGCCTATTTGCGGGGTATTCAGTTCAAGAGAAGGGATTTCTAAGTGACAACATTAATCCTCTAGCTAGTTAACAACCTAAATATGCGAACATGCGAGTGAGCGTCAACGATTGTGTCGGTAAAATATTTGTCTTCACTGACATCAAATGCGCTCACAAACATTCTCTCTCTCTCAGTTGCGCTCCAACCTGTTTCACCTCTCTCACTCGCGCTGCAATTTTGAAACTGATAGCCTATTTGCGGGGTATTCAGTTCAAGAGAAGGGATTTCTAAGTGACAAAATTAATCCTCTAGTTAACAACCTAAATGTGCGAACATGCGAGTGAGCGTCAACGATGTCGGTAAAATATTTGTTTTCACTGACATCAAATGACGCTCACAAACATTCTCTCTCTCAGTTGCGCTCCGACCTGTTTCACCTCTCTCACTCGCGCTGCAATTTTGAAATTGATATTAGCCTATTTGCGGGGTATTCAGTTCAAGAGAAGGGATTTCTAAGTGACAACATCAATCCTCTAGCTAATTAACAACCTAAATATGCGAACATGCAAGTGAACGTCAACGATTGTGTCGGTGAAATATTTGTTTTCACTGACATCGGAGCAGCAGAGCAGAGTGCAGACACCCGTGCCGTGTGTGCAGTGCGTGTGTAGGCTACTGTAGGCATGAGTAGCCTAGGTCCTAGGCTAAGCAGTAGGCCTACTTCAAGCCTAATACAAACACAGGACATACTGAAACGTCGGGAGGTGTTGGAATGTCGGAGATATTTTTTTTCACATTCCATTGATAATGGCGGGTCAAATGCATTAATCGCGCGTTAAAAAAATTGACGGCGTTAAAATGGGTTTGCGTTAACGCCGTTATTAACGCGTTAAACTGACAGCACTAGTTCAATCCAAACACTGCTAGCAAATAAGACAGACTGAGACAAAGCAGCAGGAAAGTCTGAGTAGACTTTTGTATGGTGATAAAGTAGACTACAGCAGCGTTTCTCAAAGTGTGGGTCGCAGACACATGACAGGTGGAGTGCATCCTGTTACAACCCTTGAGACTGACACCATGCCCCCAAATTCAAACCCATTCTTCTATATCAGATTGTCCAAGATCAGAGGTTTGTTATGCTAATACTCACATTTCAGTGTGCTAAACCACAGATAATAATACACATGTTAAACCATAGGTTCTCAAAGTGCGGCCTGGGGCCAATGGCCTGTAGAAACATTTTTGACAGCCCGCGATGACATGATTTGCATGTAGTCTAGATGATAATATCTGAAAAACTGTACATTGCTTTGAAAGAAGGAATCTCTGTTTAGTGGCATAGGCATTTAATTAGGCTATTGCTATAAATGTAAACTG
Organism: Sardinella longiceps; assembly: GCA_027497455.2. Lineage (NCBI taxonomy): Eukaryota > Metazoa > Chordata > Actinopteri > Clupeiformes > Clupeidae > Sardinella > Sardinella longiceps. The sequence goes on along the minus strand of JAODXP020001937.1, from coordinate 10,733 downwards.
AAGAGATGCAACCTGGTCATTAAAATGATTACAAATAGGATTTTCCCCCCGTCACCCTCCCCTTTGGCAGCCATCAGTTCAATGTTGATTCTCTAAATTGGCCCTTGCCTATCAAAATTTTTTAAACAGTTCGGTGACTTTTATATCGGTGATATAAAAAAATATGATACAGCCCCTCCTCCACCTCTTGACAGGACAAGCCTGTCATGTCGAGCTCTACTCAAGCAATATGCTAAACGTTTCTGTATCATATGTCAAACTTGTCCCTCTTCCATTTCAGCAGTATATGGCCAACCCAGAAAACAATATGCTGAAGGTTTGAGACCATTTCAAAGATGATCATATTTCGGTGTGGTAGATAGTTCAGTGACTTAGCGAGCCTACAGTATATAGTATGTCAAGCTTGTCCCTCCTGTATCAGCACTATGGCCATCCCAGACAACAATGCACTGGAAGTTTGAGAATATTTCACATCCATTCATCTCTGTTTAACAAGCAATGCACAAAATGGCCTGGTATTAATAGAACTCAGCTAATTACTAACCCAAATCACACAATTTTCCCAAATATGAAAAGATACTTCTTACCTTATAGCATAATATTGAGGTATCTGCAAAAAATATGCCAACCTATATTTTCTTGATATTAAAGCTGGTGTATGACATAAACTGACATATTATAAATGATTGAAAATCCAGTTGATTTGATGTCCTATGATAAGGGGAGGGGGCAAATTCTTGACATAGCCTAGCCCTATGCTATACAGTAGGCCTATTTGAATGCATTTTAAATGTCATGCAGTAATTGATTAAATTACTTTCCCTAGTAATTAATTACTTTAAAATGGAGAAGTAGCTAGTAATGGTACCTAATTACTTTTAAAAAGTAACTTGCCCAACACGTTTAACTAGTTACTTTTACTATAGCGTAACTCCGTTACTTATGGAGTTACTTTTTCTGGAAGTAACAAGTAACAGTAACTGATTACTTTTTTTAAAGAGTTTGGAACAACACTGGTGTTACTTGGTAGTTGTTGTGATGAAGGCCAATCTTAAATTCACATGACTTTGGGAGTACAGTGTGCTGTCTCTTCAATGTCTTTCAGGCTAAGGGAATGTGGTCTATCAGCTGGTGCTTGTGATGTACTGGGAGAAGCCCTAAGTTCCTCTGTACTGAAGGAGTTGGAGCTGCAAGACAACGACCTCAGAGATTCAGGGGTCAAGCGGTTGTGTGTTGGTCTGGAAAAGCCAACCTGCATACTGTGGTCTTTAGGGTAGGAAGATACAACATAGAGACTAACATTATTTTAAAGGGGTCATGCTTTTTTCAAGCTAACTTTTTTTTTAAATTATGTTTTAAATTAGGTTTTAGTTTTGTTAGGTTTTAATTATGTTAGGTTACTTAGTCTTACATGGAAATAGCTGAAATCACAAAAGATAGATAAAAGCCTATCATATTTATTTCAACATTTGTGACCTCACAATCCTATATTACATAAAAACAATTCCAGGAATAAACAAGCATAAAGAATAATGTTAATGCCATACAAAACCATGCTTCTGAGTAAAATTGTTTGACCATTATTCACTTACATATGAATTTATTTAGCATTCCAACAGGTAAGATAACACATAAATTACACATAAATAGTACATAATAGTGTTATTTTTAAATTTGCTGAGTGATAAATGAGGAAGCCAGCTGGCTAGAACCAGTCTCCCACCAGAGGCCAAAGGATTTACATTCACCTTTTTGGAATCTCCTTAGAGAATAAAGGGGAGAAATGAGTTTGACAGTGTTGTGGTGTGGGAATGATACATTATCAACATATTTTCTTAGTTTGGGAAACATTGCTTTAAATAAAAATGCGATTAGACCTTTAATATATCCTGTGTTGTATTATTACTAGGCTCTCTGGCTGTCTGATCACTAAGAAAGGCTTCATATATCTGGCTTCTGCCCTCAAATCAAACCCATCTCACCTGCAAGTGCTGGATCTCAGCTACAACCATCCAGGGGAGTCTGGAGAGAGGAGACTGACAGAGATACTGGAAGATCCCAACTACAGACTGGAGACACTGAAGTAAACAAACTTTTGCATGTATTTTAGTCAGCTGTAAACCTAAACTGTTAAGCTAACCCTGAATATTTGTTTTAGTATGCTCACCTCGTAATTGTTGAATAAAAATATAATTCAAATCAAGAAATTATCTTTTTTAAAACAACACCAAAGAATGTCTTGCATGACAACCTACTATACTGTATGTCTCTGTCAATGCAAAATTCTGATTGAGCTGCCAACTTTTCTTTTCATCAAATTTGCTCTCTTCCTATATTGTGCCACAGCACATAAGACAAGGGAAGGTATGTCAAAATCCATTACAAACCTGACTTCACTGTCCCTTCTTTCTTTCTCTGCCTGATTGACTTTCTACAGCAGAAACGGTGGTGGGCCGCACAGGATGAAGCCCATGTTCAATAAATGTAAGTATTTTAGTCATCATGTGCTCTTTGGTATGTCTGCCCGCAGGGCCGGCCCGAGGCATACGCGAGTTACGCCGTCGCTTAGGGCCCCGACAGCTCGGGGGGCCCCACACGAGCGCTCGAGATAGGCTATCACGTTTTGGAATATTATTTTAATTTTGAGGGTAAGCGATACCTTAGTATCCTTGTGATACCTACCCATTAATATTATCATCTTCTATTTAGTGAATCCATTCAATTTTTATCACTTACTATCACTCTTTATCTCAGTCATGGTTTGGCTTACACACCTCTGACTTCTCCCAACAATCTAGCGAAGTTGATGTAGCATTTGTATTTTTATTTCATTCTTGTTATTCTGGCATCATAAAACGTTTATGTTTACCACAGAAAAATTATAACAACAACCTGCAATATGATTAGAACAAAGCCTCCTGGGAATGGTAAAGCACAGCCATAGCGCAGTTTCTAATCCACCACGGAAGAATCCATTCTACTTGTTTGAATAGAGTAGCTACGCATAGCGCTGAAAATCGACTCCGCGTTCACCAACATCTCACCGCATGCAATCGTCAGTCCATTCCACGTGATCAAGTAGGTAAAATGCATACCGCTGAAAGTCCACACTCCATGTTTTGCATTTGGAACAAAGTAAGTCAGTAAGTGAAATGAATCCTGTGAGCAGGAAAGGAACAGATTCCCGAGGAGGTAATATAACGCCACCTCACAACGTAGCTTTGGCTGAAACCTTATTCTTTTGTTGTATGTCCTCAAAACTAACTCAAGGCCACATTAAATGAATGTTCAACTAAACATTCAAGTAGGCTATAGGCTTAGGTTAAGGATAGCCTATTTTTGGTTGATGAATATTTGCTGCCTGCACAGACATTGGACATGAGGAAGTTCTTCTATAGGCAAAATCCTAGTTAGTCTTAGGAGATGTATCAAGCTATCTTAGGACTATCTAATCATTTAATTCAAACCTAGCTCTTTATTGTCAAGAATGGCAAGAATCACTCTTCTCTGATGATATAGGTTAGGCCTATTATTGATGCTTGAAATAGCAAACATAGTGAGTGAATCAGGGCTATTTCGGTTATCATAAGCTGCTTATTGCATAGAGTAGCCTACCAATGTCTGTGATATCAGCAATAATGTTCACATAAAATGTATTGTGAGTGTTGTATAAAACCTTAGCATCCTAAACTTTTGTTGTCTAATATTTTTCAGTATTTTCAAAAAATGGTGTAAAATTCAGATGATGACAAGAACACTGGGTGAATTTAAACAATTAATGAAACAAGCAATATGTTGTTGTTGATAGGGAGAACAAGCAATAGTTAATCTATTTCAATATTTCTTGAGGGTGAGTCAGAGGCAGGGTCAACATTGCTGCCCCCCCCCCCCCCCCCCAAAAAAAGGCTGTGGTGGCGGTGAGGGGGCCCCAAATGAAATTCTGCTTAGGGCCCCCTTTGGGCTTGGGCCGGCCCTGTCTGCCCGAGTCTATGCCCTCTCTTACAGACTCAATGCACACCCATGCTGACATTTAACTCAATGCACACCCATGCTGACATTTATTCATCGTTTATTGCTATTAATTTAGACCAGGGGTTCTCAAAGTTTTGATAAGTGATAAGTGAGGGCCAATTTAGAGAGTCAGCAATTCATTGAGGGCAGCCAAAGGAGGCAGGGCGAGAGAAAAATCCCATTTGAGAAAAATCTCATTTGTAATCATTGTAATGACCAGGTTGCATATCAACAATATTATTATTATTGCAATTATTGAATTAATGCCTATAGATGCCTATACCTCTTATCACCACTAAATGGAGATGAATTCTTTCAAAGCAATGTCCAGTTCTACCAGTGTTACAGATATTATGATACTGTATGTCATCGTGGGCTGCAAGGAAATTTTTCTGCGGGCCGCCGTTGACAACCGGGTCGCACTTTCAGAACCTTTTAGACCTACATTTTCTGTGACGAAGATTCTGCTTTCAGACATAAACGCTTCAGTGACAAAATGTATTAATATTGATTGCTTTTACAAGGTCAAACGTTACAGTTCCGTTTCATTATAACAGAAGCCCCTGTGATAGCAAACATGTTTAGCATCAGCTTGGCATATCGCTAGATCTAATCTTAGGATGCTAACACAATGGCCTTTGACTTTGATTTCAAGCAGACACATAGAGGATTTTACGTTACTTGACATATCAGCAGGCTATGAAAAGCAACTAACCAATGTTACACTGATGTTACTACAGACTCTGCTATCTACATTTCATTACCGTAACAAAACATTGCAATTCCACCATTAATCTTCATTTATTTGCTCCAGCAGCTGGGAATTGTTTTAAAACTACAGTATACGTCGATGGTTTTATTCCGGTTTAATCAGTCGTTTTCTTAATTTTTCAAAGAGTGTGTCCCTGGTTCATGTCACTTGTGGTGGTGGTGGGGTTGACGTTAGTTTCAGCTAATCTAGTATGGCTGAGTTGTTCTACACTCCTTTTCTAAAATTAATTTTCCATCCTGATGAAAAAATGGGACATTGTATCTTCCACATAATTGACAGCTAAGCCAGAAAATGTTTATTAGCTATAAACATGTTAGTTAATAGCCCGTAAATTGACTCTGACAGGTTGGTTCAAGTACAAGTGAAGCGCTACTAGCTCCAGATGTGATTTCTTTGTCACTGAATAGAGGTTTGCGAGCTGTGCCGGAGCTGTTAGTCACCCCAGCCAATTAGTGGTAAAAGATGATATTACTATAGCCGTCAGGCCGTAGATATTTTTCTACATGCTAATTTGGGTTGATATCTCAGCAGTCCAGTGCCATATTTTTTGTGATATAACTACACTTGTTTCCTCACATTCTCTTGTTACATTTATTTATTTATTTTTTGTATTTTAAACTTCAATTCTTACACATAACACCTTTAATAAACACTCTTCTGAAATGTGCTCTTGTTGGCACTTCTTTTCCCTCTGGATAGAAGGATATGATGGGCTGTTTTTGTGTTCTAAAATTTAGATTTTATGTTTGGCTTTCTGTTATTATAGATGGAAGCGATCTCACCCTGGATCCAAACACAAAGAGTGAGTGTTTGCATTTCTCTTTGTCTGAGGACAAAAAGATGGCATTTGTACATTTCCATGGCATAATATTGCAATCAGCACGCATAAGTTGGCTTGGGGTAACCTGCAGTGAAGGTCTCACAGGAGGACGCTTCTACTGGGAGGTGGAGTGGGTAGAGAAAGTGGTGATTGGTGTGAAGTACAAGGGGAAAGACTCAAGGTACCACAAAGAGTCCTGGAGTCTTTATTGCAACCCCCGTAGTGGCCACTACGAGGCGACCCACAACAACAGCTTTTTCTGGATTGACATGGTCGATAAAAAATCCAGGCGTGTGGGTGTATATCTCGACTGGTCAGCAGGCAAGTTGTCCTTCTACACAATGGCTTTTGATAGGCTCACACACATCCATACTTTTCACAGCACTTTCACCAAGCCTTTGTACCCTGAATTTTATGTAGATGACGATGCTTATAATCCATCTGTCAGAATTCTTTCTCTGTGATTTTCTAAATTTAAAGGTAGGGTCCATGACGTTTTTCTGGAGCACTTTTTAAATGTATTGCTTAAAATCCCCCTCACCCCCCGTTTGCAAGCAATTAATTAAATGCACAACAAAGACAAATAATAAATAAGTCACTTGTGGAATGAACAGGATGGGAAAAACTGAATTCAGTCATTTTCAGTGTCCCTATCAAAATGATTGAATGATGAGGCGGGGCTTTGAGACAAAAACTGAGGAAGTGTGTGTTTTCAAATTTTGCCAATGCGAATGTTACTCTAGGATTTCGTACCATACCTTTAATTATCGCTTCTTGAGATTTTTGTCTATTGACTGTTTGTGACTATTTTTATGATTCAGATTCTGGCTGGCATTTAGGCTCAAGTAAGGAATCTGGCCAGTTCAACTGAAATGTGAAAAAACTGAAATAAACTTCATACCACACTCTATGTCTTTTGTCATAAATGTATTAATTTAACCATGTCCACAAACATACATTTGGGCTTATATTTCTAAGCCTTTAACATAGGGACCGGTGTTCCTGTTTTGCAAAACTAAAATATTACTTATTTTATTGATATTGACTGCAGAAATAAAAATGTCTCTGGTCCCCAAAAGAAAATTCAGGGAAATGTCCCCAATTTTCATCTCCGAGGTCTCATCTTACTTCAACATGTTGGTGGACTTACCTGTCTACAATATCACACTTCCTGGCATTAAAGCTTTCCTCCTCCTCCTCCTCCTCCCCCATCTCCACCATTTTATTATATTAGGAAAGTTAATTCCCCCTTATAGGGGAGTGCATCATCACTTACATGTGATATTCGCTGATGGCATCCTCAGACCACGGCTAGCTACCAGACCAAACATATGTATATCTACTCATAATCAAGCAATCTGGTTGGGTGAAATAAGCTAATTAGGGCTGTTTAAGCCTATTGTTATGATGCTGCTCCCTGCGCAAAAGCAAGACATGCATTTTTGTGATGCAACAGGCACACTCAGGCAAATGCTTCACTTCTTCCCATCTTAAGGCACATTTCACTTACATTCACTCTACTGAAGCAGCAGGGAGTATTGCATTCAGGGCCGTTTCAAGGTACTTTGGGGGCCCCAAGCAAACAGGGTATGGGGGCCCTGATTGCATTTGTGCGATGGATAACAATGCTCAAGAAATTTAAAAGCAGGTTTCAAAAAAGAAAAGAGAGGCAGGAAAGAGACAAAAAATGAAAAAAGGGAAATCAACTGCTAACAAACTTCTTTTCCCAATAAATGTGACCGCACATACTGTATGAATTCCTGTATTTTTTTTAAGCCTGGGCCTACTACACCATTCAAATAGTCGGCTATACTCACACTCAACCTCAGCTAACTTGTGAAACTCATGTCACTCTGGTAATGCAACACTAAAATCCCTCATACTATAAGGTGGTCATCGTGATAAATAGATTGGTGATCTAGTTATACTATATGTGTTTAGCAACCTGGTTTCTGGTTTTCGTTTTCATTCCATGAACCGGTTCAAAGCCTTGGGAAGCTGCAAGCTAACTGTTGTTCATTTTCAAGAATTCCACTGTTTACATGATGGACACAGAACGCAGAACTTTATCATTACACTATTCCTCTTCCCTATTGTTGGCTATGCACGTTTCTGTAGTCACAAACGTTCAAGGTGCAGCACATTCTGCTCTGTCTACATCTTGCCTAACAGATAGCTTAATAAATGTGATAATGGATCATCTTGAATCTCCCAGTCATTGAAAGTATCAATATCTCATATTAAACACACTGGTGTGTAAGAGTATTAGGTCTAATGATTTAATTCTGATCTGAGAGGACATGGGTAGCTAGTGGAGCTGAGCAGTAGTGCTGGATCAACAGACAATCAGCTCTTCCAACATCACGGCCACGTTTTGGGTTGGGCTATTACGGTAGGAGTAGAACCCTCTAGAAAGGGATTGCAGTCTAGTCAAGGCAGGAGACAACCAAATGTTACTATGGTTTCGTTTCTCTATAAATAGATTTTACTTGACGTCAAAATCATTTAGTGTTGAACGATTAATGTGATCTCTATTGTGAAATCCAGTCAAACTGGTCTGGAACTAAATTTCTCTCTTGAAATCAGAGAAGCTGCAGGGTTACTCTGAGAGGGGAGACTCCTCCTCTCCTAACTACACACTTCTTGTTTGTCAGTTTAGAAGTACAGTTGGATGAGTTGGGAAGCGAGCTAGTCCTCAACAATGCACAGACAAATTATAATGGACGGGGGCTGGAATTGAAATGACGGTAAGTTCTCTATCAGTTTGAGTTTTCTAGTTAAGAGACAAAACAGAATGTCTTCAATGGAGTACAACCCTGTAGTTTTTTCAGTATTCATGTCTATATATTCTTATGACTACTCAGTATTAGGCATTATCATTTTACCATAAGTCTTGAATTTGAATTCAAATCAATTTGAAGGGTCAAATACAGTATTGGCCACCAGCATCATTGTGAAAAATATTAAAGAAGTATTATTTATGTAGTGGTGATTCAGAATCATAGAAATATCACAGTAGAACGGCCGTTGACTACAGCCGTCAATGAGAGCGCGTTAACAGAGCCACCATCTTAGAACAGCACTGCTCTCTTGTTCAACCAATGGAGCAGTAGTCAACTCACATTTAATTTACCATAAAGCTACAAATTTAAAAGCGTTTGTTTCTTTTTTTGTTCATTACATGTCAGACACATATCCCCAATTTGATAAAATCCCCCTCAATATATGTATACTGTATGTATACATATTTAAATTATTATCTTACTAATCCTGTCTATACCATTTTTAAAAGTTAGTCTAATTCCACGAGCACAACATTTTTAAAATGGATTTCAAAAACTGATAGTTCCGGTCCTTGATTGTGATTGGTTGAAAACGTGTTCGATGCCATTGTAAATAAAGCATTTAGCACGGATCCAACCGCATTTCGTTCTAAACTGCTGCGCCATAAGTAAGTGAACGGAGTCACTTCCACACAAGTCATGTTTGTACGCCTGAAATCAGGCACGGCGCCTGAACACTATCAGGCCTGCATTGTTTGCAGGAACCTGCCATATCGTTAGAACACCAAATTTTGTAGGATATATATCTCTAAAGACAGTCGCTCATTCTTTTAAAAAAAACTTCACAAAGTTGTAGGTAACCTTACAGTACCTTAACTAATTCTTCAGGGTAGAGCAAACACTGTTCTTAGCTCACATTTAGGATATAAGGATATTTTTTCTATGATTCAGAATGCTCTGATTCAGAGAAATCTTCTTTCCCTGGTGGCGGCCATCTTGGTTTCTGGGGTTAGAATGATGTCTTAATGTCAAAATGATGTCAAAATCACAATCCTTATTGTCAAATTAGAGAATGATAACAAAATTTAGGTTTATGACCTATCACAGTTAGCCTGACATAGCCCGCCCATAATACGAATGTTCATCCGTATCCATGGTCTGGGAACGGTCTTCTGGGGCGTGTTTACATCGGTAGAGAGTCTACCGGCCAATAAGCAAAGCTGATTAGACGAGCTGTCCAATCGTTTCAAACCAGAAGTGAATGCCCTCCTCCCCGCAGTATAATCGCGGCAGGTTAAAGAACCTCCAGACCATGAATACGGATGAACAGCAGTATTATGGTCGGGCTATGTCAGGCTATATCACAGTGTTGTCAATGTTGTTTCCAAGTGACCAAAATGGATCAAACCAATGAAGTGGACAGTGGGTCTCAGTCTGTTGTTGGTGGTCAGACACAAGAAGGTAGCAATGCTCCCCACACTTCAATTGTGGCTCAAGGACAAGGATCAATGGTCATTGCACCCCAAATTAGCAACAGTCATATTGGAGGAGATGTCTTGATAATTTCATCAGACAGACATAACACAGGTTTGTGTCCTTAGACATTGTCGCTTCACAATGATTGTATAATAATTAAAGATGCCCTGACATACAGCTATAGGGTATTTTAGTCTCCAAATATGGTATGCAATTTCAACCCGGTCTCACGGTTTAATGTGGTGCCATCACGAAAATTAATCTATTGAAGTGTGCAGCCATTACGATTTTGGCCTTTTTTACGTGTAAGGACAACATTTCCTTTCCCTATTCATTTTAATGCAGGAGGCATTCAGAAAACCCGCCGCTTGGAGTGCTAATTGACTGAGCGACAGGGGAGACATTTTCGTGTTGGTTTTAAAAATATATTTCTCACTGTTTGTAAAATTGTGGCATTTGCTGCTAGAAGTGATGGTAAGAGGTCGATTCCTTGTCGTTTGTTTGCAACAAGCTCGTAATTTGAAGGCATATGAGCAGCCCTGATCCATGATCGCAATTCATTTTTGCGCGGCCTAGCCTATATATGATGCCACTTGGTCTCCTTTTCTATGAATGAATAGCCTACTCAGAAAATATAATTTCCCGCTAGACGTAAATAATAAAATGTTAATCCCTTGTTGTTTCTTTGGAATAAACTCGTCATTTTAAGTTCAGCATGCGCAAATGTAACGGGAACACCTTTTGTCATGATGACCCAATATGTGCTCAATTGTCTCCCTTTTTAACGAATGAACCCTTAGCCCTTTTATCTTTAAACATAAAGCATATTTATCGCTAAAAATATAATAATACAAGTTTAATTAGTTGTCGT
>JAODXP020001936.1:0-26146 GCA_027497455.2 Sardinella longiceps | reverse complement strand
GTGCTTCGTTCAGTTACGTATTGCTGATCTGCAAAATATGACTGACTCTGAGAAAAGAGAGCAGGCTCTAATGGAAGCTTTGAGAGTGGTCGAATTTCCAAAATTCCTCAATTCTATTAAAAAATATGAAATTGAAAACACCCAACAAGAGACACCTTCCAGTTTACCTGGATGGGTATGTGAGAGGCTTCGTTCAGGAAAACTCACCTCCTTCGCCAGTGATGTTCTGCTGCACAAGAGGATGATCTTGACCCCACTCATGGAAGACTTATCACAGCCTAGTACTCACAATGCTGCTACCTTCATTAGACAGCATTTCTACGGGCTGTTATTAGGAAATGAGAAGAAGTGCACTGAATACAAAAGGAGAACTCTGTGTATTGACTCTAAGTGTTGCAAAAATTCGTTGTGTTACAAACTCAAGAAGGGTCAAGGCTGTGAGTGTAGCAAAGACTCTTTGTGTGTCGACAAAGTCACATCTCTCCTGCCATGGACACTGGAAAAGCTGCAACTGCAACATGTACATGAGGTAGGATACTTATTTGAGCCAGCTTGTTTGTGTTTTGGTGGTTGGGTTTTAGAGGGAAGTCCCTTCCATGTTTGGAAATGCAAACTTAGTGTTTTGTTAACAAACACATAGATTAATCTGGACAGACATTTGTGTTAATCTGGACAGACATTTTACTGAGACACATAGGAAAGTCATTTTAAAATGTATAACTCATCATGAAGATTCAGAGCGCATTGCATGTAAGAGAGCATGGTTTCAGCGAGCATGATGATTGTATTCACCTGTTTGAAATCCACTTGTTTCAGAAAGATTATTCATGCCATATACGGTTAATATGGGGTGTGTTGGCATGTAAATGAACCTGAGCGTGCGCGAGCAGTGATTTAGAAGGTGTGGGATTTATCATTGCTGGTGTGCATATGACCAGTCTGTGCACGCTTGATAAATACAGATTTTTTTGTACGTACGCACATCCTAAATTTCACTAGTAGAATTTAGAATGTTTTTTTATGCACTGTTGATAAATGAGGCCCCATCCCATGGCTCATTATTATTCTATCATCTCTGAAAGTATCCTACCAAGATTTTCATTGTTACATTGTTAAAATGTGATTGTTCATTTACTGATTCTTACTTACTTGTTATTCTGTAAAACCCTGCTGATTAGCCATATCATGTGATACAAACAATATGTAAGGATAGTATTTTAAAGAAATAAAGAAGAACAAAACTTGAAATGAGCCTTCTTCACCATGTCAATGGTTCTCATAGATTTCAGATTATGTTAAGTTATGTGGGTGGGCGGCAGGGGCGTGTTTTACATTAGGCAAACCTAGGCAGCTGTGTACAAAAAAAAAAAAAATGTACAAAATCAGCTCCTGGGAGGCCCCCACTCTCCCCCACCTAATGTAACGGTTAGCCTACATTTATATATATACTGTATATATATACTAGATTTGTAATTCCATGGAAATTACATAGTGCATGCAAAAAGTTTAAAAACTTTTAAGTAAAAGTTTTGAAAAAAAAAGTTTTACCAAAGTAAAAGTTTTGTGCAAAAATGTCCAATAGAACTAAAACATGATATAGTTGCTAGGCCATCAACGTGGAAGATGTTTCTGAGAAGTTGCAAGGTTGCTTAAGGTTGTTGCTAGGACGTTGCTAAGGCGGACATGGCGGTTGCTATGTTGGTTGCTATATAATTCATATTGGTTGCTATGTACAGTATATTGCTAGCTCATCATTGTGGCCGTGTATCCTATGACGTTGCAAGGCTTGTAAAGGCCGATAATGTAATAATGACCAATAATGTAACAACTGCCAATAACGTAATAATTTTCACAGTTTTAAATGTAATAAAGCCAATAATGTAATAACTTGCCAATAATGTAAGATTTTTCTCTGAAACGATATAACCTTTTACGAAGCCGCACACGGTCTCGAATCCGGGTCTCCGGAGAACTAAATGTGCAACTTGACCGCAACATCAAGGAGCCAAGCTTGTTGGTATGTCAGTCAGAGTGCATACTCAACCGTAGTGATGGTACCCCGTCGCACTGCCTTCCCCTTTGGGAAGTGAATGTCCCTCACGCATCCACCAGCCATACTACTCCCATCCCAGGGTACCCCACACTCTAGTGCTTCACCCATCTCAGGGGTCCCTCACACCGGGGTCAACCTATCCTGGTGGTCCCTCATACGGACCACACATTGGGTACACATCCGATGGCCTCACGGTAGCCATCCCTCTTCTGACACCATATGTAGCGGAGGGAGAGAACAGGGACCCCACTCGGTGCATACTCAACCATAGTGCACAGTCAAGGGAGGGAGAAGTGGAGGATGGGGCTGAGGTGGGGGAGGAGGGAGAAATAGGAGGACAGGGGGAGAAGTGGTCAGCTTTTTTACAGCATTTTATACCGTTTTCCAATAAATATAGGATATACAATCCAATATCCAATAAGTAAGAATAGCTATATTCGTTTCCCAATCTAGAAACCATAAAATTACTTTTTCACATTTTGCTGTAGAACTATGGAAGCCTGCTGATGGCTGAGTAAAGTGTCAGTCACATGACTTGAGTGTTTTGTTCACCTAGTGGACGGTTAAAGGACAACTTTGGCCAATTTTAAGAAGAGCTCTATTGCTCAAACTACTCAAGACTTGCTAGTACTGAAGATGCAAGAAATTGATCCAACTCATTAGCCTAGAACTCTAGACCAGTGGTTTTCAAAGTGGGGGCCGGGGCCCCCTGGGGGGCTGTGAGGTGGTGCCAGGGGGGCCGCGGGAAGATGGAGTAAAAAAAAAAAAAAAAATACATGAAATTATTTTATTGAATTAAAAATAATTTTCAAATATTCCTGTTTGCGTATAACTGCATTATGATAATCATTCACATAAAACTTACAAATAATATTTTTAGATAAGAATAAGAAATTCTTACATTATCGGCAAGTTATTACATTATTGGCTTTATTACATTTAAAAACTGTGAAAATTATTACGTTATTGGCAGTTATTACATTATCGGCCTTAACAAGGACGTACGTCCTAAGACGTTGCGCAAAGGTGCTGGAAGCTGTTGTTAGGCCGTTGCTAAGGCGGATATTGCGTTTGCTATGCCGGTTGCTACATTGATCATGTTGGTTGCAATGTTGATTGCCACGCCATCAATGTTGAAGTGGTTTCTAATAAGTTGCAAGGTTGCTGAAGGTTGTTCCTAGGGCGTTGCTAAGGCGGACATGGCAGTTGCTATGCTGATTGCTACGTTGATCATATTGGTCGCAATGTACATAGCCACGTCATCAATGCTGAAGTTATTTCTAAGAAGTTGCAAGGTTGCTTAAGGTAGTTGCTAGGGCGTTGCTAAGGCGGACATGGCGGTTGCTGTGCCGGTTGCTACGTTGATCATGTTGGTTGCAATGTTGATTGCCACGTCATCAATGTTGAAGTTGTTTCTAAGAAGTTGCAAGGTTGCTTAAGGTAGTTGCTAGGGCGTTGCTAAGGCGGACATGGCAGTTGCTATGGCAGTTGCTATGTTGATCATGTTGGTCGCAATGTTGATTGACACGTCATCAATGTTGAAGTTGTTTCTAAGAAGTTGCAAGTTTGCTTAAGGTAGTTGCTCGGGCGTTGCTAAGGCGGACATGGTGGTTGCTATGCCGGTTGCTACGTTGATCATGTTGGTCGCAATGTCGATTGCCACGTCATCAATGTTGAAGTTGTTTCTAAGAAGTTGCAAGGTTGTTTAAGGTAGTTGCTAGGGCGTTGCTAAGGCGGACATGGCGGTTGCTATGCCGGTTGCTACATTGATCATGTTGGTTGCCATGTTGATTGCCACGTCATCAATGCTGAAGTTGTTCCTAAGAAGTTGCAAGGTTGCTTAAGGTTGTTGCTAGGGCGCTGCTAAGGCGGACATGTTGGTTGCTATGCTGGTTGCCATGTTGATCATGTTGGGTGCTAAGTTGAATGGTTGGTCATCATCATGGGGGTGGTTCCCGGGACGTAGCATAAGTGTTTAAGGTAGTTGCTAGGCCGTTGCTAGGGCGGATATAACAGTTGCCATGTTGGTTGCCAGGTCATCAATGTGGAAGTTGTTGCATAGGATGATGGTTGCATTTACAGTTGGCAAAGGAAAAAGTTGCTTAAAGTTGAATTATATGATAGTTGGATGAATGTTGCTTGTTAAAATAGTTAAATTAGTTGAAAAAGTTGGACGCAGCCTTTGGCTGCGTCAACCTGTACATTGTGGATAAGTACATAAAAAGTTGCTTACTGTAAAGTTGCTTAAAAATGTTGATTTAATACAGCTGATAATAGTTTCTAGTTGAGAATTCTCATGGATCCTAAAGTTCCGACTGCCAGCAGGACCAGTGGAATGTTTACGCTAAGGTTACAACAATGGGAAATAGAATGCTGAAAGTTCCACCATTCATTTCAATGGGAAGTTGGCTTGTTTATCGCCGATAACGCAAAAACTGTAAACGATAGAAAAAAAGTTTCGATTTAGCTCAAGTCACCAAAAGTAGACCTACGCAACGGTAGTTGAATGAAGTTGCAAAGTTGCATAGTTTAAGCTGAATTAATCGCACAAAAACGTTGTGGAATAATAATAATAATAAGGAAAATAAAAAGTTTCCGAATAACAATATAGTGCATTGCTTTGCATGCACTATAATTAAAGATCTACCAAAATCGCCCCAGTAAGCCTGATTCACGCATGTTTAGTAGTTTTCCCAGGGCATGCACCCCTCTCTCTGCGGTACATTGGACTATTCCTAGTTAACGTGACAGTCGAGGAAAGTGAAACTTATATGAACCTAAACCAATAGTGGCGGTGTGAAAATGGTGGAAATTGCCGAAATGATACATAGCACAGACACCCCAAGTCTCCTGGAACGTTCAGGTGTTAACCGTATTTCTATAGTGATTCCTAATACAAATTATCTAAAATCTCCAGAGTTGAGAGAAATAAGCAAGTCTTATGCTACCGTGTAATTCCAGCAGCGCAAGTGAGAGGCGGTGAGACAGGTGCATCAGAGAGAGAGAGAGAAAGAGAGAGAGTTCCCTAGTAGTATTTGCAAGATATACTGTCTCTGTCACCAATCATCTAATCACTTTCAGCAAAAAAAATGAGACTTTCTTGGAAACAAATAAAGCAGTTCACCCAGAAGTGTGCGCATAGGGACAATAGTGACATGTCACAACTAATATTTTGGGAAGACAAATAGTCCATACCAGTATTTAGCATTTTATTTTTACATGACAGAGTTACAAATTTATTTGCACATTTCTTGCAAACACTGGGCCTATATTATACTTTTAGTAGTTATGTTTAGTTTTTTCGACGTGCCAGCATTTTGCACCCAGAAGCTAGAGAGTTGTTCATGCTGCAATTTCAGAGCCACGTTCATCTCACATGGACTTAAACAAAGGGAAACCTACAGATAGAAGACACGGGGAGAAGTCTCTGGTAAGCTACTAGTAGCCTAGCTGCAATAGAGAGCGCCAAGGTCCAGACCTCTGTAATTTTTCCAAGCCGAAAATAACATTGGTTAAACAATCACGGGCACTTCAATTTCTCTATTACCGCGCGCGCGCCGCCGCCGCTGCAATTGATATCATGGGTGAAATGGTTTTCCTTCACTATCTTTCGGAAGCTTTATGTGGGTATATCTGCTATTACAATGGAGGTACAGTACAGACCAAAAGTTTGGACACACCCCCTCATTCAATGCGATTAATTTATTTACAGGACAATTTATATTGTAGATTCTCACTAAAGGCGTCAAAATTATGAATGAACACATATGAAATTATGTGCTTAACAAAAAAAGTGTGAGATTATGACAAGCTTTTGGACCTGAACCCGATCAAGATGGTTTGGGGTGAGCTGGAACGCAGAGTGAAGGCAAAAGAGCCGACAAGTTCTTAGCATCTCTGGGAATGAATAACTCTTCAAGACAGTTGGAAAACCATTTCAGGTGACTGCCTCTTGAAGCTCATCCAAAAAATAAAGGGAGGACAAAGCAGTTATCAAAGCAAAAAAAGTATACTTCGATGAAACAAGAATACAAAACATGTTTTCAGTTATCTCACACTTTTTTTTATTAAGTACATAATGCCACGTGTTCATTCATAAGTTTGTTTATTTTGTAGATTGTCACGGAAGGCAACAGTCATGAAAATAAAGTAAAGTATTTAACCGCGGTGAAGATAGTTTCACGTTGGATATTCGACAGATATTCGCATATTCGCTAAATGGTGCTGAATTCTATTTCACTTTCCCTCAGCGTTGCAGTGAGCACACCCCCATGGTTTTACAAGCTTCAGAACCACCCATATTATAACTTTCATATAACATTGATTTCTATGGGAAAAGCTTATTTTTTCAGTAGCTTCTACACCAAATGACCTTAAGTCCTCAAATTTGCTCAGAATGTTTGACTGTATGTGCCGACTAAGATACACCACAATTAATTGCCATCATATGCCCCCTTTAGCTTATAGTAAGGTATAAAGGAAATACCATTGATTTCTATGGGGAAACGCTTATTTTTTCAATAGCTTCTACACCAAATGACCTTGGGTTCTCAAATTTGCTCAGAATGTTTGACTGTATGTGCCGACTAAGATACACCACAATTAATTGCCATCATATGCCCCATGATTCTTATAGTAAGGTATAAAGGAAATACCATTGATTTCTATGGGGAAAAGCTTATTTTTTCAATAGCTTCTACAATAAATGACCTTGGGTCCTCAAATTTGCTTATAGTAAGGTATTTTCTTTATACCTTACTATAAGCTAAAGGGGGCATATGATGGCAATTAATTGTGGTGTATCTTAGTCGGCACATACAGTCAAACATTCTGAGCAAATTTGAGAACCCAAGGTCATTTGGTGTAGAAGCTATTGAAAAAATAAGCTTTTCCCCATAGAAATCAATGGTATTTCCTTTATACCTTACTATAAACATTATGGGGCATATGATGCCAATTAATTGTGGTGTGCTTTAGTCGGCACATACAGTCAAACATTCTGAGCAAATTTGAGGACTTAAGGTCATTTGGTGTAGAAGCTACTGAAAAAATAAGCTTTTCCCATAGAAATCAATGGTATATGAAAGTTATAATATGGGTGGTTCTGAAGCTTGTAAAAGCATGGGGGTGTGCTCACTGCAACACTGAGGGAAAGTGAAATAGAATTCAGCACCATTTAGCGAATATGCGAATATCTGTCGAATATCCAACGTGAAACTATCTTCACCGCGGTAATAATTTAATGGTAAAGTGTGTCCAAACTTTTGGTCTGTACTGTATTTGGTATCAAATTAAACTAGACAGTCAGGCCTATCCATTGGTATCATTCTAACGGCACTACCTTGAGATTTAAGGGTTCAATTTCAGTGTAAAGATCGTCCATATTTATAGGTAAGAGAAATATATTTATCTGCTATTATTACAGGCTATAGGCTAAACTGGGTTTAGTTGGCTGACTGGGGTTCCATCTAGTCTAACCAAGAACTTGCAAAAATCACCACACATCATGATGTAGGCTAGACCTATAATTTGCTCAGACAAGTTTTCTATCATCCATTTGCAGGATGAATTTTCATTAGTAGCCTAGATCTACTGTGTGATGTGTAATTCTTTCTCATTCATTCATTTAGATAAATTTATAGCCAACACTACATTTGGAACCACACGAATCAACGCAATATAGTCAGGAGGAAAAAACACATAAGTAAAGGCACAAAATATGCATGTAGGCTAGTGTTATTTGCAGATAACCTTCTTCAAACCATTGTCTTCACAGTATTTTTGGGCCAAGTTTTTTTTAGCTTTACATTGTCCCTACCAATGTTGAGACCAAATCTACGCCCTTGATTACAACGCTGTTTTTGCTTGGTAGAAATGTGTAGGCTAAGACATTTTCGTACCTTGCCTGTTTTTTGAAGTTGCATCTGAATTGCATTTGGATATGGGCAAATGTAGGCCTAATGATAAAGCTAATAGAAATATGTACTGGTTATGGGGTGGGCATTGTGACCATGTAAATCTACTACAGTTTGGGGAACATTATTAGTGGCAGTGTGCTATAGATTCAAGGTATTATGACGGGTATCATGTAGGGATGACCCTTGTTTTATGTACAGTATGTGTGTGAATGAATGTGGAGGGCCCCATGTTTGTATTTCGCCTAGGGCCCCAAAATGTCTAAACACGCCCCTGGTGGGCGGCAATATGCCTTAAAGGGGTGGTTCAGAATTTTCGATGTTAAACCTCATTTCCAAGTAAGCTTGAGTGATATCTGTCATTGGAGACCGTTTTCAACTCATTTCATCCAGTCCTTCTATCAGCTGAGTTCGCTGGTGCTAGGCTAACGCAAGTGAGTGGACAGTGCTAGCCTGGCAATAAAAACAGTCTTACCCACTCTGCAGTCTCCTTTAGGCAAATACATTAATATGTCAGGTCATTGGTGTTGATTAAAACAACATCGTAAAAGAAAAACTACCCTTGAATTGCCATGATAACATTACATTTTGAGGGACTACTTTCTCAGCAGCAGCGGAATATTACCTTGCTCAGGTTAGTTGTTTGACTAATATGGCGATAGACAGAGCCTAACGTTAGTGGGATAAGGCAAAACCTAACGTCAAGGCTAGGTAGCCGAGGTAATATCAATCCGTTGCCTTGCACACCTTGCGACAAACAGGGAACAATGTAGGCTAAATATAACACTTTTCACGGGTAGTTGTACTTCAGAGATGATTGTATCAGTTTGGACGTACACATCGATGGCCTGGCATATTAATTCACTTGCTTAAGGGAGACTGCAGAGTGGGTTAGACTGTTTTTATTGCCAGGCTAGCACTGTCCACTCACTTGCGTTAGCCTAGCACCAGCGAACTCAGCTGATAGAAGGACTGGATGAAATGAGTTGAAAACGGTCTCCAATGACAGATATCACTCAGGCTTACTTGGAAATGAGGTTTAACATCGAAAATTCTGAACCACCCCTTTAATGTAATGTCCCTCCATGCACTTATGTCTGTTTAGGCCCCACAGGTTCTGCGAAGATATGTGCTGGGCAGTGCTCTGAATATGGACATTTCAGCCTTAGGTTCAGGGGAAATCCCTGAAAGTCTAAGGCTCCCTGTCTGTGTGACCAGATTCTGGTTTAAGCATCGCCAAAAACATTACCTGTCCTCACCAAATACTGACTATCTTCAGGCTCTTCTCCTGGGGTTTCTGAGTACTCACCATAATCCAGGTTAGTGTCTACACACTCAGACATTTTACTTTTTTGGGGGCAAAAACAGAGTGAAGGAATAACGTATTGTACGTTGTTGTCTGCTGTTAAAATAAAATATGCTGTGTCCAAAGAGAACCACCCGGAGGCTAAGGAGAAAGTGAACCAATTGGAGGCTCAGAGAAGAGAGAACTATTTGAATGCTGAGGAGAAAGGGAACCAACTGGAAAATAAGGCTGAAAATGAAGGGAACCAAGTGGAGGCTGAGCAGAAAGGGAACCAACTAGAGGCTGAAGAAAACAGGATCCAATCAGAGGCTGAAGAAAAAGGGATCCAATCAGAGGCTGAAGAAAAAGGCATCCAATCAGAGAATTGGAAGGAACCGAAGGCTGATCAGAAAGGGAACCAATCGGAGGCTAGGAAGATAATGAACCAATTGAAGGCTGAGCAGAAAGGGAACCAACTGGATCTTGATGCAGCCCATGCATTCAGCCAGTGGCAGGTGTGCATGAGGGAGAGCCTCCATCTGAACCAGCTATTGAGTTTCCCTTTGCAAGAGCCTATGTGTGCCCAGTAAGTACCACACCACATCAGGACCTCTACAGCCTCACGACACACATCATTACACACTTTTCTCAACATGCAGGGCCTTAATGTGCCCTGCCACACTTAATCAGAAACATGTTGTTTTTGAAGTATGAGTTTGTTTATATGGTGCATGCGGAAATTTTATACTATCTTCGTTGTCTGCATTAGCCAATAGAAAACAAACAAACAAAACAAAACAAAGTAACCAAAAAACAGAACAAAACAAACAGAAAGCAGGCCTAGCCGGAAAAGTACCAGTAGGCCTACTTGGAGTGATTTTCTCTTCCTCTTTTGATACAGGCTTTACTGTGGACCTCTTGTGCATCAGTTGGCAAAGGACCAGACCGCATGCTCTGCACTACATAGCTCAATGGATGAAAACCTAAAGAAATTATTTCAAGACTTGATTAACATTGTTAATCAAAGGCAATGGGGTTTTTTACATTTGACTGATGGAGAGGCTTTGAGGAATTAAGCTATTTTCACAGTGTATGTCTCTCCTTCGGACCTCTGTGTTTTTCCTTTAGTAAGGCGTGCAAAAGGTGTTTTTTTTCTATTTACTGTAATGTTCTGAAAGTAAAATATTATGTTTACTTAATGTAGATGATCTGGATACTGATCTTGCTATTGTGATTGGGTTTAGAGTTGGTTTAAAGAGTTGTTTGAATCTTACAG
Organism: Sardinella longiceps; assembly: GCA_027497455.2. Classification (NCBI taxonomy): domain Eukaryota; kingdom Metazoa; phylum Chordata; class Actinopteri; order Clupeiformes; family Clupeidae; genus Sardinella; species Sardinella longiceps. Next base: position 15,617 of record JAODXP020001936.1, on the reverse strand, counting down.
AAGGAAAGGTGTCATGGAAACCTTCTGTCTCTTATGGCTTCTCAAGTCTCATGGGTAGACACTAGACACTTAGGCTTGTTACCTTGCTGCTAAGTGCAAAATATCAGTTATATCAAACTGTCATTAAAATGTTGTGTAACTTTGTACCAGACACTTTGTTTTGTTATCATCTCCAAATAAATTTGGATGGATTAGACATACAAATGGTGATACATATATAGTAAAGGGTGACACAAACATCCGGATATGGACAGAGCCATGTTGTTTTCCAATATCTTTACTGCACTTTACTTCCACCTTGTGGAGGACAGCTCTATTGCCATCAAAAGAATAGAACTCTCACTTCATAAACATATCTGTATCTAACACAGCCTACTGTACATTATGTCGGAAAAAAGAATGTTGTTATGAACATTTTTTTTCAAGATAAATCAATGTGTTGGCTGTGCACTTTATTGTTGACTGGACAAAAGCACACTTTTAAGAGCACTTAACAAGCTATCATGATTCACCTCTGCATTTATGGTACCCTTGGCTTGTGCTGTTATGTTTGTATGCCACAGTTGTCTTGTGCGTGGTGTGGGGTTCTGTGTGGGGTTTCTTTTTATGATTGATGTTGTTCATGTTTAATGCTTGTGGGCTGTACATATGTGAATGGTGGGGAAGTGAGAAGTAATGTCTATGTTGTTGTCTGTTTTGTCTGTGGGTTTGTTGAATGTCAAATGCTGCTGACTGTTGTGTGAAGATTATCCCTATGGGACAATAAAGAATCTATCCAAAAACCCTGATCTCATCATTACTATTAGATGTAGGCTATGCCCTAGTTCATACTAGCCTGACATAGCCCGACCATAATACTGCTGTTCATCCGTATTCATGGTCTGGAGGTTCTTTAACCTGACGCGATTATACTGCAGAGGGGAGGGCATTCACTCCTGGTTTGAAACGATTGGAAAGCTCGTCTAATCAGCTTCGCTTATTGGCCGGTAGACTCTCTACCGATGTAAACACGCCCCAGAGGACCGTTCCCAGACCATGGATACGGATGAACATTCGTATTATGGGCGGGCTATGTCAGGCTAAGTTCATACAGGAAACTGTGTGACACATGACATGACTTTGTCTTAAACATTATAAACTTGTCATGAATGTTTATGACTTCTGGCATTAAGTGTGTGTGTGTGTGTGTCAACACAATTCTTATTTATTTATGCTCTCTGCCATTCTTTCAGTATCACAAACCTGTGTGGTGTATTGGGTTGGGTTAATTGGGTGTTCCCTGGTTCCATCCTTATTCCCATCCACACTACATTTAATTATTTATCAATGGTAAATCATCACACATCCATCACAAACATCACCGCAGGTAAAGTCAATCTTGCAGTGCTCACTCGATGCTCAAAAAGGATTAGCCTAACAAGGGGCCAGTGTGATTCTAAATATTGCCTATAAATAAACTTGTGTCATCACAAAACAACTCTATACCGAAGCACATTAGTTTTATAACTACAAATTGCTAAACAATATAACATCGCCAGAACCACTGATTTCTCTGGGGCATAAAAAACAACCTGGCATGGGGCCTGGTTTAGACCTATGCTATTCTACTTGTGCTGTTGAGGCTAAGCTATAAGCTAACATAATTAACATTTAGATTTTAACATAGACATATAATTTGTCTTTCTTATGCACAACACTTGAAATTTGTCCTACAGATGGTCATTCAGTCCAATTTACCATTACGAAAGTTGGTGTTTAAATTGTTGCACAGTACATAAAGTACACAGACGTCATATAATGATTATAGGCCTATCAAAAAGAAGTATTAATATGTACATTACAGACCAAAAGTTTGGACTTTCCCATTAAATTACTTTATTTTCATGACTGTTGCCTTCAGTGACAATCTACACAATAAACAAACTTATGATTGAACACGTGGCATTATGTACTTAATAAAAAAAAGTGTGAGATAACTGAAAACATGTTTTATATTCTTGTTTCACTGAAGTATTCTTTTTCTGTTTTGATAACTGCTTTGTCCTCTTTTTATTTTTTGGATGAGCTTCAAGAGGTTGTCACCTGAAATGGTTTTCCAACTGTCTTGAAGAGTTATTCATTCCCAGAGATGCTAAGAACTTGTCGGCTCTTTTGCCTTCACTCTGCGGTCCAGCTCACCCCAAACCATCTTGATCGGGTTCAGGTCCAAAAGTTTGTCATAATCTCACACTTTTTTTGTTAAGCACATAATTTCATATGTGTTCATTCATAATTTTGATGCCTTTAGTGGGAATCTACAATATACATTGTCCTTCAAATAAATGAATCGCTTTGAATTAGGGGTGTGTCCAAACTTTTGGTCTGTACTGTACATATCTGTGTAATGAATTCTAGTGTCCACTGTATGTTCGATGGATGCATGGGGGATATCTCTTTAAGGTAGCAGGGTCGGGAATATAAAACCACTGGCGGTTTTGGAATTTTCTTTCTGATTGTATCATAGCTGCTTCAAAAGTGTCAATGCATTGAAGACAAATCAGGGACATCTGGTGGTTAGCAGGCATATTGCCGGCTGAGTCAACAATCATGCACAAAGCAAATGCTGCAAATGCCGACCAAATGGCCCTACTCCGACACTTTGTTGAACAGAGCGGGTATGTAAAAAAAACTATTAGGCCCACAGTAACTATAATAAAAATTCTTTTGTTAATATTTGTAATGATTCGATTTGAGACTGTACCATGCAATACTTGTGTTAACTCAGACATTGAAAGTGTCTGTTACTTACTTACTTAACCCCATCACGCCATTCGGCGCATAGGGCAGCAACAAAGTCTCTCCACTTCGATCTGTCGGTAGCCAACTTCTCGATGGTCCCCCAGCTTTGATGGTGCTGCTATCAAAGCTGGGGGACCATCGAAAGTGTCTGTGGGACAGTGGAAATGTGCATGTGTTGTTAATTTTGTCATGGTCATGGATCAGTTATATCAGAGGTTACATAATACTCAATAGTGACTGTATTTAGACCTTCATTTGATGCTGTTTTGCAAAATCTAATAGCAAAAAAAAATATGACTGGCTAGTTGCTGCATATGACCACAGCTAAGGTGCGTCAGATAACAGAAAACTTACAAATGGTAGCCTATTCTGTAAAGGCCTAGGGGATTGTGAGATGTGAGATGTAAAATGCTTGTGTTGTTTTGTGACTTCGTATAATTTTAGGTGGGTGCAAGTGCAACAATGTGTGTTGGGAAAGGTGCTTATTGTGGAACAAAGCTACTCAGGTTTTTATTAAAAGCAAGATATGTTCCACTACAGACGGTTTTTTGGCGGCTTTGCCTTGCACTGATTTCTCCTGCTTTTGAGAAAATTCTCTCAAGAAGTGCAGAGGATGCCAGGGGTGCAGAGATACTGAATTGCCACCTGAAAAATAAGTGGGTATTGTTTATGTTCTGCCCAATATTTGAAGAGGTCCTCTGACCTTGGAAAGTGTATGTCTTAGATACCTAGAAGCAGAAGAAAAATACAATTATTTCATTATATGTTTTTTATTTATTTATTTTTTTTACAGGAGATATAACACAACATATGAAGTTGGATTGAGTTCCTCTGGACCTCTGTGACTGCAGTGGTCATCACACTATAAGGCGTCTTTGTGTCCACGTGGCTGTCCAGCAAGCCCCAGATATTGTCTTCCTGAGATGGAGACTGTGCTGGTGGTTCTGCTGCTGCTGCTGATGGAATGGTATTGGCGCACACTCCCTCACAAGTCTTTCCACTGCAGCATCTGCATGGCCAGTATTGATGAAACCCATCTGTCATCTGTCATGGTGGTTAGAGCATTGTTGGCCAACTTTAAGATAGCTCTGGAATGAATTCAAGCATAGCCCTGATGAACGAACCTGCTAAATACACTAGTTAGCGAGTGGAACAAAATAATTTGGGACAGCATAGACCTAACGCAAACGCGGTTTTGAATAATGAGGTTCTATTGATTCAGTGTAAAATGCTTGGTCGCCTCTGTGTTCACGTTCAGTCTATGCTGGTCCAAATCATTTTGTTAACCTCGCTAACTAGTTCATTTAGCACTCTCGTTCAACAGGGCTATGCTTGAATTCACACTGGAGCTATCCTTTAAGGGCTCTTTCGTTGGTGATACTTGAAGTTTGTCTGGTGATTTAACATTTTCACCAGAGGGATAATCTTCGATGCCGACACTCTCTTCTCCTCAGACAGCTCAACAGTGGCTAGGTGAAAAGGCCAGAGGACCAGAAGAGAGTGTCATAGGTGCTATTCCACCTAGTCTCTACCTCCTGGATCAACTTAAGCTGGGGTCGATTCAGCTGCAGCTGAATCTCGGCCAGCTTCTCCTCGCTTTTAAAAACCTGCACAATCTGCACGACTGTGTGCAGGTCTGGGGTTTCTTCACCACCAAATTGAGAAAAGGCCTTCCTCCCAGGGATGATGTAATTGGGATCCAAAAGAGCATTGTCCAACTGTTGAGTGGTTAAATCACGATTCAAGCCCTCTCATTCGTGTATCTGTCATTGGATAGCCGCTTGCGGTGGACGCTTTCATTAGCATAAAGTTGGGCATTGCTTAACTTTAGACGCTACCACATAGACGCACAGCTTAACCAGAATGCTTTGCGGATGCTGAGTACAATAGTCAGATGCAGCCCATAGAAATGAATAGGGGTACTGCAATGCCAAGTGTAACAGAATGGGATCCGTCGAGGGACGTATACAGTCTGAAACAGGAGTTACAAGGAGAGCGGGCAAAGGGAATTCATAGGCCTACTTTGACACAGTTGGTAGTGTCCACTAATACTAGCTGTAGTGCTGCCACTAACAACTAATTTTCTCATTATTAATCTTTTAATAATTTTTTGAATTATTTGACTAAACTAAACGACTGATTTCCAAGAAACAAAACAACAATTGGCATTATAAAAAAAGATAAAAGATAAAAAGTAAACTTAACATAAACATAACTAGAAAAGCACTCAGAGAGCGCAGACCTCCGCCAAGACAATGTGATCACAGTCACGAAATAAATTCCAGATGGTGTTCTGGATCGCCACCAAAATCGAATCATTTCCTACTTGTCCCAATACGCACGTTGTCCGAAAGTTTCATCCACGTCCGTGCAATAATTTTCGAGTTATGTTGTACACAGACAGACAGACATACGCCGGCGAAAACATAACCTCCTTGGCGGAGGTTATAAACTAGAAAAGCGCTCAGAGACCGAGACCTCCGCCAAGGCAATGTGGTCACGGATGGTGTTCTGGATCACCGATCGCCCCCAAAATTGAATAATTTCTTACTTGTTCCAACACACACAATGTCCAAAAAATGTATTCCAATCTATGCTGCTTTTTTCGAATTATGTTGCACCTGTTGTACACAGACAGACAGACAGACTTGCCTGTTGGTTTCAGACTTTGCTCCATCATTCTGTCACACTTTCCGAAATGCTGATAGAACACAAGTGCAAAGCAATGGCATAAGACTCGAAAAATTGACTTGAAAACAACTTGGAAAACGTCAAAAACTCATTATTTTGAAAAATTAATGGACACCACTAACCACTAGCCTCGATTCAATGAAGGCCTTAAGACACAACACGGCCTCAGTTGCTTAAGAGTTATCTGTTCCTTGCTTATAATGGCATATTCCCCACTGTTGGTAGTGTCTAACACTAACACTAGCTACTGCCCATATTTTTCCAGGTTTGACTTCATCATCTACATCTGAAGCAAAATGATCAGTTCTTGACATGAGGTGTATGGCTGATGCTACTACATGTTTCTGTAGTCTTCATAATTTTATGGGCAAATGGAACTACAAAAAAATTAGTTTGAGAAAAGGCATGTGTGGCGTGTCAGCATGTGTGGGTGATCTCTCAGTTGTGAGTCTCACTCTTGATGCATAAGACTTGAGAGCCCTGCCTCAAGCAATTACAATTTTCTGCTTCAATTGTTGGCCTTTGGGTCCACATAAGCAGTTTATCACTATATCTGTGATCACTATAAATGGTTTCCACAGTCTGTTCCCTGCACTTGATGTCATATTGCCAACCCTGATTGCAGGAAATATTGCCGATCCTAACTGCAGGAAATATTGCACATGATTTTGAAAGTTCTGTTCTCTTTTCTTTGTCACACACACAGTGCCTCTGGAGCACATCTTCGTATGTTTTATATATTCGTATATTCAGGGGTGAAAGTAGTTTCAATTTCTTACCGGTAAAACAACACTCTCGAGAAAAGAAAAAAAATAGTGGGCCTTTGTGTTATGTAGGCCTTATGGTATGTATGAAGTATGGTTAGCAGCAGACTCCACTCCCCCGACATCACAAACTGCCAAAACCCATTTAAGGGAGGGGCGCTCCCTGCAACATTGGCGTTAGAGGAGCAGAATTTTGCTCATTTCCGATGCCAAATTGTTGGAAGATGTGTTTTTACTTAATCAGTGCATGTTACTTATTTATACAGTAATATGGGATTTTGGTTGGCAGAAACCATCTTACCACTACAACCTACCACCTGTCAATCTTGCATATAGGCTTACTTTCACCCCTGCGTATATTTGAGATAGAAAAAAATAAAACATTATCTGATAAACATACATTAGCCTACTAAACAACAACTCATGAGCAATTTTGTTCTTCCTGTTCTATAGGTCATCAAAGGAATCAAAAATGAAAATTAGACAGTCTATACACACAATAACACACACAAACACATAAATAAAAACACACACACACGCATGCAAACACTAACAAATCTACTAAACTAACCCACACATTGAAAAACTCATCAAACATACACAAGTATAAGGGACAAAGTACAAAAAACACACAAATTGACAAAAAATTGCTTAATTGAACATGGTAATCATATTGTGGTAGTCATATATGAGGTAGTCATGACTGGCAAACGGAAAATGCAGACTTCAACCAAAAAATATAATCACAAACAATGTTCAGAGTGGTGTTCACTGATGACTTGGAAGTAATCTAGAATAAGAATAAGAAAAAAATGAATGCACTCTTATTATGATAATAGCTGTAAATAACTAGCTTAAATAAATTGATAAAACATATTATACCTTAGAAGAAAATCTGAGACATTCCACACCAAACTTACGAACCAAGTAACTTAAATGATTAAAAAGTATGTTTGAAATAAAGAAAAATACATACACACATTTTCTGAATATCATAAATTAGCCTACTAACAACATCTCATGAACAGTCTAGTGCTTCCTATTCTACAGTATAGGCCATTTAATTGTTGCTATGGAACATTATCTGAGGAATCAAAAATTCATATTAGAAAATCTACACAGAAAGATAAGACACATAAACACACACACACACACACACACACACACACACACACACACATGCAACCACAGACAAATGTTAAGACACAAACCTATTAAACTCACACACAAACACAGACATAAAACACACACATGAAAAAAACCTCATATACCCAAGACTGAGGGACAAAGTACAAGAAAGACACAAATTGACAAGCAATAATTTATTTCCCTGAAAACAATGTACCAAAATGAGTGTGGCGGTCATATTTTGTATCGCTCCACATAGATAACATAAGTACTTGATCTTTATATGTGTGATCACTATGTTCACTATGTGTTGTTTCCACTGTATTACCAGGCTTCTCCCCTACATTTGATGCCATATTGCAGCAGGAAATGCAGACCCAGGAAATGGTTTTGAAAGTCCTGTTCCCTTTTCTCTGTCACACACCCAGTTGCCTCTGGAGCACATTTTCTGGTAAGAACAGAATTTTTTTTTTAAAAAAACTCATTCAACCCAGGGCTTAATATGTTTGATACATAGCACAACATCAGTGGAAACATAATTGAATTTCAAAAAAATTAAAAAAACAAACAAAACAAAGATGCTAAGTATTAGTATATAGCTTTTCAAATGCAAATACAGGCAAAACTATCATCAGTGATATCAGTGTTTAATCTGTTTAGTTGTCTGGATTGTATAGCCTTTAAAATACATACATATATGTGATAAATCACATGTAAGCTCATGTAATCACATGTAATTTATTGTAACATAAATTATGTCACAACCTGAGAAAATATGTAATTAATTTCCACAAAAACAAAAAGATTACCTTCAATCAGCAAGAGTAACGGAAAATGAAACATGCATAGATGTGTGGGAATGTCAGAGTTATGTTAACAACATGAAATGAAAAATGTGGATGTCCAACCTCTGTACAATAAGTTACACAAACTTTATGACCCCTAATAGCTGTTATGTGGGAAAAACAGGCACAATTGGTTTGTAAAGGATACAGGTTCCTTGACAGATGTAACTCATTGAATTACAAAGGCTTCAAAAGTAGTGTAGGCTAAATATATATATATTTTACCTAGGGGGCAAAGGGGGTTTACTAGACATGGGTGGCTGTAAAAGGTTGTTCTATAAAAATTAAATCTAGGATGTCCAAGGATCAAAGCCTGGGTGGACTACCCAGTCAACAAGTTGCTGTTTATGTGTCATCGGCCACTTTATGCCCCATTATAAGTCTATGGAATGACATTTATGGCTGAATACGGTAAAAAAATAACTAATAAATATGGAGCTAACTATTGTAAGATTAATATGTAATATGATCATTGCAAAATGCAAAGCTACACTGTTAAGCAACAATGCTGAGACAAATAGCGGGCGTGAACCTGTCAAACGAACTTTTTCATACAACTGCAAAAACAGAAAGCAGGTGTGAAACTGTCAGCATCTGACTGTAACATAAACAAAGTTTTTCTGTAATCAGCAGAATGCAGGGTTTCCTGCAGAGCTTGGCAAGATGATGACCCGGGAGAAGAGGGCGTTGCCCGAACAATCGGTGTCCGGGTCACCCCGGGGTGGGTAGATGACCAGAGGGGAGGGGGCGTTGCCCGATGGGGGCACAAATCTGAGAGTATTTAAGTTTGCAACCAGGAACGCTGCTAGAAATTTTGGGCCCCATGACAAAAAAATAATTTGGGGCTCCAAAATTTTGTCTGGGCCCCCCTGTTAGTGCCAGGCCCTTAGAATTATCTTAACTTTCCACCACTTTCCACAGCTTATTTTATTTACTGAACAAATAATTACGTAAAATAGTTAAAGCACACAGGGTACAATCACAGTGCAACTAAGTGCTATCAGATATTTGTGGTGGAATTGAGTATTCTGTTGATAATCAGAGTAATGGGATAATTTTGAGGTTTTTAAACAACATCAATAACATGTTATGCATTACTAGGCATACTAGGCAACAAATGATTGCAAATACCTTAAAGGAAAAATCTGGCGTGAATCAACACATAGTCCTACTGTTTCATAGTGCCAAGCGCTATTGATAGCCACCTCAATCACTGCATTTCATGCAAGGCAGACTGAGATAGCGAAATGGCAGCTAACGGTAACAGAATGGGGCATTTCAAAACGAAAGCACATCGATTAGGTTTCGTTGTTGACATGCCTCATTCAGTTAATGTTAGCTGCCGTGTCGCAAACTCGGTCTACGATGCACAAAATTCGATCATTGAGGTGGCTTTCAGTAGTGCTTAGCAGTACAAAACAGCAGGGCTACGAATTGATTCATGCCAGATTTTTCCTTTAAGTAGCGCTAGTGTTAACATTAGTTAACACTAATGAAAGGGCGTGGCCAATCGCTAGGGAGGAAAGATATTCAGCTGAGGGATACTCCTGGATCAATTAGCAATGGAATGAGAGGGGAAAGCGGCAAGCTTCTTGACTACCATGGCCTGGCAAGAACTAATGTTTAAACAATTGATTTTAGGCTATTGCCACTTTAGTGCTTTGATGTTATCCTGTTATAAGCCTAAAGTCTCCTTCATAGCTGCCGTCTTTCTCAGACTGTTTCTTGTTTGGTATGAGAATGAGTAGGCTCGCCTATGTGTGAGATTATTTAACGCACTTCCATAATGTTCTCCTCCTCCGTTTAGACAAGACGATCAAATCAGCCATAGAAAGTGTTCACAAACAGGGCAGGTGGAGATCTGAAAACCCACTTGGAACTCTCACACCACAATGCTACAACTCAAAGTGACTGAAAGTTTTGTTTACGTATACCCAAATTGAAATGTGCGACGGCAAATAAATATGCATCTTAGATTCTGCAACATGTAGGTTAAACAGGATGAGTCTGGCGTCTTCCACAACATTGCTGCTTGGCGCGTATTTTTAAGTCATGATTCTCACGACTAGATTATGAAAGCCCAGAATGATTATAAGCTTCCTCATAATCAGTTTGCAGAAATAATGAATAGTTATTGGACCATATGCTTCATGAGATTATTGCGCAATGTGAAGGGAAATGAAGCAACAATGAGAGTGCTTTGTCCTACAGTATACTAACAACAATAAAAAAATAATAATCATACAAATCATCACCATAATTACCAATGAAAATAAATTGAAAGCATGCCTTTGTTTCTAGTACTAACACAAGAGATTTAGGGTTTTCAGTTTAATTAAGTAAAAATCATCTTCATCATCAAAAATCATCATCATCTTTAACCAGTGTCATTTATCATATAACCACTGTTTTGAGTTTTGAAATCATCATCTTTGTGTTACTATAACCTGATATAACATGAGAATAATGTGGAAAATCATTATAGCCTGCTTCTAAAGTGTATTTTCTTTGCACCTGAATCTCAAGTTAAAAACAGCTGACCTGAGTTATCTCTAAGAGAGATTGAGGAAGTTTGTGCCTGTGTGCACGCTGTCACATTTTGTGTATGAAGTAATGGTGAGAGAGCCACATTCTGGGAGGTAAAATAGAGATAGCCAACTGAGATAATCATAAAGAGAAGTCCTGTCAGAGTATAAATAGTCTGGGAGAACTTTAGAGAGTGCTTTTTGATCTTTGGGGAGATTTTTACTTTGTTGAGACAAGTTATTCCTCTCTTGGGGTCTTTTTTAAAACAATTTTTGTATTGTTGTCTAAGGCAATAGCCTCCAGGTTATCTTTCATATCTTTTCTTTCTTTCTTTTTTTTATTTTTTTATTTTTCTCATTTTTACATTTTTTTATTACCACGTAAAACTTGGTGCACGTCATCTTTGGACCATGACTGACAAAACGTATCTGTTGTTGTGTTCGAAAGTCAAAGCGGTCGCCTTTTACGGCCAATGAAATTTGATGGCGTAGCCACCAAACAGAAAAAAAATAAATAAAAAAATAAAAAAATAAAAAAATAAATATATATATATATGTATATATATGTATATATATGGGCAATTCCAGCGTTATGGACGTGACATTTTCATGCATTATTGATGAACAAAAGGCCACATAACCTCTGCAAGCTTAGCAGTATTTCATATTTTTTTTCATATTCTTATGCAAACTTTGTGGCTTAATACAGGCAAACTCAAAAAATTTGTATCATGATTTACATCATAAGAATATGAACCTTTCAATTTGCGTTATGGACGTGATGAAAAACGGACAAGCTTTTATGGGAGATTACAGTTTTTGCTATGAAGTCTGTGAAATTTCCAGAGAAACGTAAATATCATTCCATTCATACCAAACAGGACACTTCAGTGAACATAGAAACGACTTGATTTAAATGTAAATGTAAGATAAGTTAGTTTTCATTGGGGTTATTGTGGGAAAAATTGCGTTATGGACGTGACATCTGGAAAAACCTTCCAAAATCCTACAAAACAAGTGTGAATGGTGGATTTTGACCTGTAACGACTGAAATAGTAATACAATGATAGAAAATAACTGATAATATTGCAGGTTGTGTGTGTTATCACCCACTTATTCCCATTATATGCCCCTCCATAGACTTACATTATGGCTGAACAGGGTAAAAATTTTAACAAATAGATATCCTTTCGAAACTTGCTAAGATGATAATGTACAGTATATATATATATACAGGGTTCGAGTTAGGTGGGAGCCAGTGGGAGCTGAGCTCCCATAGAGAGAGGTCTGGCTCCCATGAAAGCAGCAAACTCAAACATATGTGGGGGCTCTGACAATACAATAGTATATAATATTTTACTGACAAATAAAGTTATCATAAGCGGGGATCAAACCGAGCTATGGGAGGTGGAACTTTTTTATGGAGTTGGAGCGCGAAGCGCTTGTTACAGGGGTGTTTTTGATAATCTTTTCTTTTTGTGTTATTGCCTTATTGGCATGCTGTTATTATGTTCTCTGATGATAAAGGCGTACTGTATGCTTGCGCAGTTGCAATGTATAGGTTGGAAACATAAGTCAATGTCTTAATTGATTGTAAACCATGATTTGGTTGTGACCGATAGTAGTTACCGTGCATAACAGTATGGGTTCGCCTCTGACGCGAGAGGATCTAATGATGGTATGTTATACTGCCTAGTTTGTGGGCCTTGCCCCTGATTATTTTCAGTTTGATCAGTGTTTTGTTTGTTTAGTTTGTTTGTTAATTTGTTATGTTATGCCCGCCGGTGGCCTAATATAAAATAAAAGAAAGACGTCTGCATTATTCCATTTCCATGCCTTGAGTCTACCACCCGCCAGAGACACTCCGCTTGCTCCTTTCGGTTTTAGCCTACTTCAATAAAGCCAAACATAGGCCTACTGTAGCTCCAGATAGTAAGATAATGTGCGGCTCTCCCTATGTCAACCTCTCTCCTAGATATTGCTTTAACCAGGCTATTCCGATCATGCTGCGCATGATGTAAACTTTATTGAGGATTTCGTGCAAGTAGCATATTCACCGAAATTAATAAGTGCCAGTTCACCGTTGTGCATAACATTCAGCCAGAGGTCCGGTAGAGAGAGAGAGAGATAGAGAGAAACATTGTCAACTTCTCACATTGTAAGGTCAGTGCTTGCTTCCCATTACATTCAAAAGTCCGCAAAGCCTTTACTGAACTCCAGCGCCGTTGCGCAGACTGGAGAACGAAAAAAAAAAAAAAAAAAACATCCCATACCCCTCAACAATTAATTCATGGGCTCCCACGAAGATGGAATCATAACTCGAACCCTGTATATATATACAGGGTTCGAGTTATGATTCCATATATATATATGGGCAATTCCACGAAAAAGTAAACCTCACCTTAAAAATTCAAGTCTCATTTACATGGACATACAAATTATTTCAGAAAACTTCCAATACAAAAAAGTATTGTCGTGATGTAAATATTCAACTGAGCAAGTTTCGAAAGGATATCTGTTTGTTAAAAATTTTACCCTATTCAGCTATAATGTAAGTCTATGGAGGGGCTTATAATGGGCATAAGTGGGTGATAACACACACAAAGCTGCAATACTATCAGTTATTTTTCATTGTTATATTACTGTTTATGTTGTTACAGGTTAAAATCCACCGTTCACAATTGTTTTGTATCATTTTGGAGGGTTTTTCCAGACGTCACGTCCATAACGTCACATCCATAACGCCATGTCTCCCAATGAAAACCAACTTTTTTTACATTTACATTTGAAATTAAGTCTTTCTCTGTCTTTACTGAGGTGTCCTGTTTGGTATGAATGTAGTAATATTTACATTTCTCTAGAAATTTCACACACTTCACAGCAAAAACTACGCTCTCTCAAAAGTTTGTCCGTTTTTCGTCACGTCCATAACGCAAATTGAAAGGCTCATATTTTTATGATGCAAATCATGATATTATTTTTTTCTGTTTGCCTGTATTCAGCCATGGAGTTTGCAGAAGAATATGAAAAAAAATTGTGAAATACTGCTAGGTTTGCAGAGGTTATCTGGCCTTTTGTTCATCAATAATGCACGAAAATGTCACGTCCATAACGCTGGAATTGCCCATATATATATATATTAGTGCTGTGAAACGATTAAAAAAAATAATCTGATTAATCACAAAATTTTTCAAAGATTAATCGTGATTAATCACTTTTAATCGCAACTCATTTCCTCCAGTAAGAATTTGGATGCTAGGGTATATTGGACCCTTATTTTGCCCTGTAAAGGCCCTGATACTAAATAGTTGTCTTTGTTCGTCTCAAATGAGGCAATTCACACCTGTCCCCTACCCCCAAGGATTCCCCAAACATGTTGTTGGACAGTCAGGAGCTAGGTCATAATCTTTGTATAGTTTGACTTGATAACCAATCCATTTTCTATCTGAAATTGAACATAATACATGCCATGAAAGTGGAACCATATCCATCAGGATTAATCTGAGTTAATTTTTTTAATCCGAGTTAAATTTTTTGGATTAATCACGTGATTAATCGGTTAATTTTGCCAGCACTAATATATATATATATGTGTGTGTGTGACATATAGGAAGTGGGAATGGGCAGTGTTGTGAGCTTTTTGCTATTTTATATTGCATCTGCGACCACATTGCCTTGGCAGGGGTCTGCGCTCTCCGAGTGCTTTCTAGTTAATTATTTAATTGATTAGTTGTTTATTTCTTGCCAACAGCAAATCCTCTCTTCTTGAGTGTAATCCATCTCCAGTAATGACATCCCAAAAGAAGAAAATTGCGCTGATTGGATGTGATCGTGCCGGAAAAAGTACCATTGGCAATGCTATCCTTGGTAAAACCCACTTCAAACCTTCTTGGCTGAGCGATAAAACAATAATGAAAAGGAAAAACAACTAAACAAGAGAAAAAGATTAAAGTGTACCGTGTTCCTGGCTGGTCTGGGGATCTGAAAATACAACGTGCCGGACAAAGAAAAGTTAGAGAGAGGATTGTCCACTGTATGAAGAAAAACCCACATGTCATAATATGGGTTATGTCAACGGATAAAACCATGACAGATGAAACAGTGAAAACTCTGGAGGTCCTTCTCACGTCTGAGTTCTGGACTTACACTGTTGCCGTGGTTATGGTGGGGTCTAGGGAAACTGATCCATCAGAGGCAATGGATACATACATTAGGAGTAATGGCCTTCAAGATATTGCAGAAAAATGTTGCAGTATCATTGCATGTTGCACCAGTGAACCAACTGATGGATCCAAAGAGTTGCTTCAGGTGGTTGACAATCTATTAGAACAAGGTTCTTTGCCATTTAAAATGCCACCTATGACCCTGAAGAGGTCTTCAAAGCAACAACACTACACCCTAGAATCTGCACACAAAATAATGACAAAAGGTGGGTTCAATAGATGCAGTTCCTGAAGAATTTTAGCGTAGAGAAGTTTAATGTATTGGGTTATTCACCATATAACCTGGTATTACATATGTGGGCAAAAGCAATTTGATATTGGTACATGCATTAGATTAAAGGAAAGTACCGGAGTGAATTCAAGCATAGCCCTGTTGAAAGAGCTTGCTAAATGCGCTAGTTAGCGAGTGGAACAAAATTTGGTACAGCACAGACTGAACGCAGAAGCGAACAGGCACTTTACACTGAATCCATGGGACCTGACTGTTGGAAACCGAAAGTAAGATCTGAGGTTACATTGACTCAATGTAAAGTGTTTCGCATTCGCTTTAGTTCTATGCTGTTCGAAATTCTTTCATTTCATGAGAAATATATTGCTATTGGAAGGCTCCTGCAGCAGGGCTATGCTTAAACTCACTCTGGTATATTCCTTTAACTTACAGAT